>JAPDKZ010000076.1:0-103828 GCA_027569885.1 Aspergillus diversus
CCCCCCCCCCCCCCCCCCCCCCCCCCCCCCCCCCCCCCCCCCCCCCCCCCCCCCCCCCCCCCCCCCCCCCCCCCCCCCCCCCCCCCCCCCCCCCCCCCCCCCCCCCCCCCCCCCCCCCCCCCCGAAACATACGATGTAGAGATTTGCGGTAGAGTGATCTTTTTTTCTCCAAAAGGCGCTATCTTGCGTCGTTCAGGAACGGATCAAGGAACGCCTGAAAAACTCTCGCTTTTTTTTGTACAAGGAGATATCAAGGACAAGTGACAGGAGAGAAATTCCCGTGCCTCTATCAAGGGGTAGAAAACAGGAATTAAAGGAATAGAAGAGTATCACCAGAAGGGAGAGCGAGAAGGCAGAGTTTGGGTTAAAGAAAGAGACAAGGCGATCTCCCAGATCTAACCCTCTATTAAGTTGCAGAAAGGAAGAAAAAAAGAAAAAAAAGGGAGTAGAAAAAGATATGATGTTGAGATAGTGAAAAAAAGAAAAAATTGAAAACAATTTTCAATTAAAAATTTGGGGAGAGAGAGGGGGAGAAAAGAGGATGGAGAAGGAGAAACGAAGAAGGTTTGTGGGAGGAGAGGAGAGGCAAAGAAGGCTTAGTCGTCGTTCCAGTTCGCTGTCCAAATTATTACTGGGTTATTTTTTACTACCAACGAAACTCCTGGTACTCATCCTATGGGAGCCCTTTCTTTTTTCTTTTTCGTTGGCTGCAACTACTGTAATCTTAATTGTAATGGGAAGTAATAATAATTTTTATTTGAATAACTTACTGGACTGGCACAAAAAAAGAAATTAAAAAAAAATTATGAAGCGAAGGCGAAAAAAAAAAAGAAAAAGCGGGTTACCAATAGGGATGACCCAAAGAGAATGGGCTGGCCGCTCAGTAACTACTAAGAAGTAAGTATCTATGTTGCTTGACTTCGGAGTTTTCGATCGAAAATATCTACATTTGGACTGTTTTTACGACCGAGAGATGTGTTCTCGCCCTTAGCATAGTACCAACTACTTACCTCCTCAACCTCTTCACTCTTGTGTTAAGCTGTACACTCTATTGTCCCTGGTCCAGTAGTGATAAATAATACCTACCTCCTTTTGCCAGTGAAGGTGGATTGGTGGTACCTTCAACAAGCCAAGTGACGAGAAAATGGCACAGACCATTTCTCATACCCTTGTCGTCATGCCATCTCGTAAATCGGGCAATCTTGTCTGCATTGGAAATCAGATAAGAATTACAACTAACTACGGAATATACACTTGTATAATTCGTTTGTGGGCTCTGTCCTGCTTGATTCGATGCCTTGACAACCCTAAAAGTTCACCCAAGAACACTAGTAAAGTACTATAAGTGATGGATGTCCTTGACTAACAAAACTCCCATACAAAAGAGACCAGAGAATTCAGCCTCACGGACCGCATATTTTTCAAGACTTCAAGCAGAGATCCCCGGCTGATCAATGGCCAAAACCTGGAAGATTTTTCTTCGCTGTCCATGAATCATGACGGCGCCAAATCGCAGATCTTGCCACCTTGGTTGGTTCAAGGTTTCGGTCAGCTGACCTGGTTTGCCACTGATCATGATCACAAGCGCCGGTCAAGCAAAGACGCTGTTGACCGCCTCGATGTGCTACACATCAATCGTGGTCTAGGGCTTAGTGGGTAATTTATTCACTATGCAGGTCTACTACTGGAGGAGGAGGAGGTAACGATCTTGTTTCAAAAAAAAAAAAAGAGAAAAAGAAAGGGTGGGAGAACGACAACAGCCATCACATGTCTATACAATGCTTTTGTCATCTACCTTTCCATCATTTCCCTTCTTCTTGTTCTTGGCCAGAACCATTATAACACCAACAATAACAATGAGCATTGCAGCCTTGGGAAAGACGGAGGGGGCCTGACCATGGGTAACCGGAGAAGTTGCTGCTGCCTCTGGCGGCTGAGTTGGTTCGTTGATGAAATCTTGGGAGTCCACCAACCATCAGTACTTTTGGAGTTTTCTTGACATTCATACGGCAAGCAAGCAAGTAAGAGAGCGGGGAACGGATTTATAGTTCCTGATGGCTGCTACCTTTGTTCTCGCCTTCAGCCTTGCTATCCTCGGCCTCGGGTTCCATCTCCAGCTCCCCGCTCTTCACGATCTTGACGGGATTCTTTGGGCGATCATTGGCACCCTTGGGGACATTCTGGATCTTGTCGACGATGTCGTAGCCCTCCAGGACCTCACCGAACACGACGTGCTTTCCATCAAGCCATCTGCTCGCAAACAAGAATAAGCATAGGTTATTTTAAAAGAAACAACGGAGAAGTAAAAGCCTCTAACACATACGCGGTAACAACGGTAGTAATGAAGAATTGGGAGCCGTTGGTGTTCTTGCCGGCGTTGGCCATGCTGAGGAGTCCCTTCTTGGTGTGCCTGAGCTTGAAGTTCTCATCCTCAAATTTGTTACCGTAGATGGACTTTCCACCAGTGCCTGAATGGAGAGCAGTCAGATTTGTTTCCCCCCGAAAGTTCTTTTGCGGAATCCTCAGATTATGCAACTAACCATCACCGTTGGTGAAGTCACCGCCTTGGATCATGAAGTCCTTGATCACACGGTGGAAGGTAGAGCCTTCATAACCGAAGCCCTTCTCGCCAGTGGCGAGAGCACTTGAGAGATAAAAATGTTAGTTTACGTGAACAGCCAAGCAATCAAAGCCATCCATTCTCTCCTTAGGGAATTCCATACCGGAAGTTCTCAGCAGTCTATAGCAGGGGCAACATTAGTAAACAACGCAAATGCACGCATTGCAGGGTAGAGTGGGGGATGAATTACCTTGGGGACGGTCTTACCGTACAGACCAAAAACGACCCTGCCTAGGGATTCATCACCGTGCTGAATATCAAAGTAGACCTATCCGGAAAAATCCCAATCAGAATCCATGCATCAAGGAACGACTTCGAGCTGGCCAGTGGGTAGGTAGTCTACCTTGTTGGTAATTTTAGGGCCACGGGGCTCATCAGCGCGGACGAAAGCCAACCCAACAGCCAGAACTAGGAAAACGGAGAGAAAAATGTTCTTGAAGTACATGGTTGCTCACAATGCCTCCAAAGGGATTTGGTTTGCGATGAGGAGCAGAGAGCGGAGGAGATAACCAAGGTTGGTGGGCGTATCGGGGACGAAGGACAGCTTGCAGGATTGGGGGCGCTATCACTATTTAGGGAAGGTTGACTGTATTTCTCACTTTTCTCCGCTCGTAATTTGTGACCGTGGAGGGGGTGAAGCTCCACAAGTTCCTCTTCCAAAGCCCACATTTTGCGAAATTTAACTGCAAAATTACGCCTCCCAGACCGGAAAAACAATGCTACGGGGATGATTTTCTTTGGCTTCAATTCAACGAGGACCAGCAAGAGAGCAAGCGCAGGGACTGTCGAATTGAAACCTTGACAATCCCCTCTAGATTTCCAATCCAAACCGGGTAAAAAATGGTACGGCACCCCAGCTCCAATTGTCTCTCTCTTACATCCTATACAGCTAACCTCGAACCCAGGTTTTCATTCTAGGCGTCAACTTCCCTGAGCGGAACCTTGTGAAGGTAAGCGCCTTGATATAAAAGGATACCGAACTCCCAATCGCGGACACTCTAAAACACCTAACCCCGAGTTCTTCTTTCTGGTCTAGAAATCTCTCGAGAATTTCTTCGGTATTGGCGGTCTCGCATCATCGCGTCTGTTGTCCCGCTTTCACATCCACCCGACATGCAAGGTCGGGGAGCTGGCAAACAAGCAGGTTTTGGACCTGACGGCAGCCTTGTCGGATATGAAAATCGAAAATGATCTCCGGAGGCAGTACCTCGATGATATTAAGCGATTGAAGGAGACCGGAACGTACCGTGGTCGACGTCATGCTTTGGGGCTGCCGGTTAGGGGACAGAGGACGCGGAGCCAGGTTGGTTTTTTCTCCCCCTTTCTTATAATCTCATTGTTTTTGGAAGGAGATTTGTACGATTTTCGATAAGATGACAGACGACACCATATCCTGAGGCAAGGGCGATTAACCAGGTCTCTAATTTTTTCACTTTAGATCCAAACTGCTGTCAGACTGAACCGTATGGAGCGAAGGCTTTGAAGTTCTCTGGTGATATGAAAGGGACTTTCGGTGTCTCTGGAAGTTTGGATATTGGTTCCATTATGTGCGGGCATGGTATGGCGTTATATCTTAATGTATTTTTTCCTTCCGATTCTTTGTATTTGACTATTTTTGATTCCTACAAAAATTCTTGGGATGTGTATTATATGCGGTCAAATCACAAAAACCCTTCTACTACCTAAAAAGCCGATGGTTAGTCACCGTTTTGTAGTTGTTGAAAGAACTTCTGGGTGTTGCTCTGAAACAAATGAAAAACCTATGTCTGTTATGGTGGAATCTAAAGAATGCGAGTATACAACTTTTTTTCTCATTCCTCCGTACTAAAAAACGCCAGACCCCATATGTTCAACCAACTCCCCCCTTTTAGACGGAAGACAGCACCCCCTCTCCGCGATTGATTTGAATACGCTTATCTTCACCGGCACTCACGATGCCAACAGTGCCGTCCCAGCATACACTAAAGACCTTGACGCCCTCTCCACCTACACGCTTGCTATTCGCCTTGCCTTCGTCCTCCAAGCTCTTCCGGGAGATCGAATATACACTCTCACCGACCACACCATCTTTGTCCGTCTTGGTGGCACGGATATCCCAGATACGGCATGTTCCGTCATGGCTACCGCTGATAAGACCGTAGGTGCTATGAGGGTCGCGCGCCAGCGCAACGACGGCGTTGGTGTGGCCCCGCAGCGTCATGGCTGAAATCGTAGTTGCTGATGCACGAGGGTCAATAAGAGTGATATGACGGGCAGATGTTCCGGTGGCAAGGAGATGGTGGTCAGGGAGATGTTCAAGAGAGAGAAGGGAATGGGATGTCGTGCGGGTATCCACCAGCGCGGCAGTTACGAGATCCCACGTACGAAGGGAATGATCCCAAGAGGCTGAATAGCCAACCGTCGAGTCGTTGGCGTCGAAAATAGCGGCCGAAACGGGTGCGGTGTGCGAGGATAGTAGCGCGAGAGGCCCGCGCTGAGGGGTTGTCACGGAAGTGTTCAGTTTCCTTCTTTTTGATGTCCTGGAGGCAGCTGACGGGAGCAGATTTTCAGGAGCTGCGGGGGACTCGGACTTCTTTGTTGACCAGAAACCGACGCTGTGGTCCGCAGAGGCGGATAAGATGCGGTTCGAGGGTGCATGAACAGCCAGCGAATTGACCCCGGACTTGTGCCCATATAGTTCAAGCTGAGGGGAAATTTTTCCAGAGAATCCATCGTCGCTCTCGGAATACTTCCATAGACGGACGGTCCGGTCAAGGCCCGCGGACACAATCGCATTCGGAGAAACGAACTTGGCTGCTTTGATCGAAGATGTATGTCCTCCATCGACTGGGGATGGGGAGGTTGCGATAATCTGAGATGACATATCCCATACTCGAAGGAGGCCATCATAACTGCCAGAAAGAATCCTCTCTTGACCTGGCGAAGTAGGAGTGGAGGCCCATCTAGAAGCGGGGGATGTGGCAGAGAGTACATCCGCTGAGCTTACCCAGTCGTCATGCTCGAACGAGGCAATATGTAGAGGGGGGATCAAGGCCCTAACATATTCTATCTCCAACGTAGTTTCAGCGGAGATGCCATTGGCCGTCAAATATTCGTCGATCGAGGTTCGGAGGAAGGCCCCATTGATCAAGAATTCGAAGGGAATCGGCTTGTCATTCGACAGGAGATTATTCACCAACGTCGACAGAGCATATCGTCGCAAACCTATAACAAGTAAGCAATCGTTCATGAGGTATATAAATTTAAATGGTGAGTCTATTGTCATACCTGTTGGAACAAGGATGGGGCCTGTGTTTTCTGGGAGCGCAATATCGTCTTGTTGGCTGGTCAGCTGGACACGAACCTGTCTTTGCGCAGACTGAGAAGAATCAGCCGTGTCACCCTGGGTATCATTCATCTTGAAGCCGTAAAATTATTATTCAATGTATATATTAAACGAATCGAAACTTGGGCAGCTCGCGGTCGCCAAAAATCTCCGCTTGGCAGATGGGAAAAAAAAATTACGGCGGGCGGTGCGGCCACTTGCGCCAAGCGCGGAGATTCCCCACATACCTAGGTAAGGTACCTTGGTAGGTAGCTTTCAACTCTCTTTGCCTCAGCAGACGATAAACTGGATTCATTTGACTCACTATCTACTATGTACATGTTTTCCTCATACGCGGATTGCTAGCCCCTGGATACTCTCCGAATGTCTGCGATTGCCTTCCGTCGGTAGTCGGATTCAGCAAACAGAGCCTCGATCAGGTCCACCACCTCATCCGGAGAGAATTCCAGAGATAGCTCTCCCTCCTGCCATAGAAACTTGATATCCGCGAGAGAACTTTCCAGAATGTTGACGAGATATTGGAATTTCAACCAGCCTTGCACATAAACGGCGGTCATGGTTACGGACTCCATGTTGGCTGAAGGCTCAGGCACAAATAAATCTTCCAGCCCCGATACTCGGTTGCAGAAGGACACGAGCTTCTGTGATTGAGACTCGGAGATGTCACCCAAATCTTCAACGTCGATGATAATTTTATGGATTACAGTAGATACCAGGGACCCGATTGACTGGAGAAGTGCGGAATGTGAGAGTATAGGTTGCCATTCCTTGTAAACATCTCGTATTCTGTCCGCCGTTGCACTCACAGCATTTTCGCACTCCCCAAGAAAGGGTTGTTCTGAGCACTGGCTGAAACCCTGTGCTCCGTCGAGAAGGTCTGTGACGATTGTCCGTTGGGTCTGCATCTCCCTACCGTACGCGAATTTGCCAAACTTTTCGAGCCCCTCGATATCCACCTGCAGCCTTGTAAGCTGGTGTTCGTCGGCAATCTCGCGTACTTGATTAGCCAGATATAAGCTATCATTGTATAAATACATCCGACCGGCATTGAGCTTAAGGTCATAGAATGATGGTGCGGTTGCTTTGAACATTGCTAGGATCAGAGTTGGAAGCGCCAGGAGGCCGGCACCCGACGAAGATACAATAGGGTGGGATTGACTATGAAGAGGTGTTAGCGAAGCCCGGAGTGGTGGAGACAAAAATGAATTAAAATACCCTGGTTGGGATAAAGCCTCGGCGTCTGTGATTTGTTGCTGTACCACCTGAACGATGGCAATGGGGATATCTGTAATTATGTATTTTTCTGTCAGAGTAACCTCTCGTGGACCAGCATGGGTTGTGGCTGCTGCTCCATTGACAGCCTTTGTCGTTGTTGGTTCCCGCGTTTGATTGGTTTCTGCTGCCGGTTGATCTTCATCCTCATCATCTCCCCAGCCCCAAGCGTCCCCTGCGTCGTCATCTTCTTTGAGCGTGTTCTTATCAGGCAGTGGCTCCGCTGGATCACCGGACTCGTCGTCATCAAGTCCCCAGGCGCTAACATCTTCGTCTTCGCTCTGTTGCGTCTGTGGCGGTTCGTTCTCATTTTCATCATCCCAGCCTGCATCCCAATCATCCGACGTAGTATTTCCCTGTAGAATCTCATCGGCCTCTGAGACTTGCTTTTTTTCGACTCTTTCAACTTCATGAGTGGTGCCCTGGCTGGCAGCAAGGACCTTACGAACCTGGTCCAAAGAATCAACCCTACGCCTAGTAAGCCAAAGGCGGGGGGCTTGGTTCACCCAGGACATAAGTTCCTCTTGACCACGCCACCCGAGGCTCTCTATGCCGTGGGCAAATTCTTTGACGTGGTCCAAAGTATCCTCAAATGCCGCAAGACCCTGAAGATTTGTGGGTATCGAAGACGATAGCCAGCACGATATTATGTTCGAAGAAAGGGTTGGTATGAATGACTCCGATAGCGAGTCCAGAATGGGCATCGGGAGATGCTGACGTAGGAAATCCAGGACTTTCCTGAAGCGATCAAAAATGTCTAAAACTGAGGACGCCGACGGCGCGGGGTCTAAGTAAATCGAGCAGCCCTCAATATTGACGCCATAACTGAAACCATCTGTGCTGGGTAGTAAAACAGGGTCGATGATTGCCATGAATAGGTCCTTTTGAAACTTATCATAAGCTCCTGCGAGCACATCGAGGCGAGCTAAAGCAGAGATGGTCTCTTCCAGCACGTTTCCTAGTTATTCGTCAATATTTGTCACTGTTGTTTCCAATTTGAACACCAAACGCCTTACCATCACCCCCCAATATAGCCAATTTCCCATTCTTTCGGTCAACATGTAGTTGTTCGTTCCAACGAATGCGAAGGAAATCAGTAATCTCTCGGCGAAAACCCGCTAGGCTCTCCAGTAGTATGCCCATCACGTTGGTATTCCTGAAGCAGCTATCTTGGTTCACCACACTCTCGGCTGCTTCAAAAGTATCAATCGCGGCCATTAACTGCCCATCCTTGTAGAGGGCACGACCGGTGTCGAGCTGCCGGCAGAGTCTCTGGACCTCCTCCAAGGTGTCCGTCACGGCCTGGTTGAACACAATCTCCTTCTCAATCAATTCAACCTTTGCAGCGGCATCTTCAACCTTCAATTGTAAAGGTTTCGTACTTTCATGCTGCGCAACAATTTCCCGCGCAGTAAGCCGTGACTGTTCTAGGTCAGCATGAAGCTGCTTCGCTTGCGATATCCATCCATCGGCGTCGAAATGGTTCTCTCTGCTTAAGGAACTTATTTCAGCCTGTTAGTGGGTGGGGGTTAGCAAACCACCGGCTAAGTTTAGGGGTCGGGATATGGGGAGAGCGGTTTGGGGTGGGGTTTAGCTGCGCCAGTTAGTCTCATGCACGGAGGACACACCTCAACCTGGTCTCTCGCCAATGCTAAAAGCTTCAATTCTTTTGACAAAGCGGACAGTGGAAACTCTGCAGCTACCACCTGCTCTGTTTCTGGATATGTGCCCTCAGTGACAAAGTCTAGCACAGCGTTGCATATTTCCTGATCCAGAGCTTGGTTTGACATGATGAATCGTGTCCTCCGCAAAGAGCTCTTCAACAAACAACGAAACTCCAGCGGTGGGAAGGGGGGCGCAAGAAATGAATAATTCAAATAAACTGCGGCAACACCCCGGATCAAGCTTTCAGATGTTAATCCCAGGAGAAACAGCCCCCTCTTTAGCCCAGTCGAGGAGCTTCACGAGGGGAGAAAACAAGCTGTCCAGCCAAACGCCATGTGACTCCAGGGCTTCACCGCCTTGACTAGATCGGGTCTCAAAGGCTACCAAGAGGTCGATTCGGTACCCCATAAAGGGATGATTTTTCTGTTATACTACTCGGCTGTGATCGGATTCGCGAGATCTGAATTCCGTACCTAAACCTGAGAAATCCCTTGAAGCGTCGTGGGGGGTCAGTCCATTCCGCAGAACTATTGGCATGGTGATCTTTATCGGGATCGGAACCGCAACTCCACTCTAAGTACGGAGTAAACCGACCCAGCTTGGAACAGCATCCCCTCCAACGCACAATAAACATCCGGGAAAGGAAGATCCCAGCAGCTTTTAGCAGTGTCAATTGTGTTGTACCGTCTCACCATACGTGGCCTGACTTGGGCGAGCCCTACTCGTCTTAAGTAAGTTTGTGAAATGCCCCTCCAGCCCTCAGCCAGGTGAAAAAAAGAGGGGTGGAAGAAAGATAAACGCCACCACCACCGCAAAGCTGGTTCAGACAGGAAGGAATTCCTCGATATGTTGACGGGGTCTTCTGTATGTACCCAGCTAACAACAGCCTAGATTTATTCCTGGAATTCACAGCTCCCCCCGAAGATTCGCAGAGTTTCTCCCCAAAATGTCACCTACTCAAAATAGACACTTTAAACTATTACAAAGATTCAAGCCGGACTACTCGCCCAGCGAGTTTGTTCAATATGAATCAGGGAGAACAGGAATGAGGGTGGTGGTCATTGATCAGAAGGGCCCCAAGGTGACCGGCTATTTTGTTCTAGCAACGGAGATCTTGGACGACTCTGGAGCACCGCACACCTTGGAGCATCTGTGTTTCATGGGATCACGAAACTACAGATATAAAGGGTTTCTTGACAAACTTGCTACGCGGTTCTACTCCAATACCAATGCTTGGACGGCCACAGACCATACAGCGTACACACTAGACACGGCGGGCTGGGAAGGCTTCTCACGGATGCTGCCCGTGTATCTGGAGCACGTAATTGCCCCGACATTGACAGATGAAGGCTGCTACACGGAGGTACATCATATTGATGGAAGTGGAAACGACGCTGGAGTCGTGTACTCGGAGATGCAGGGTGTTCAGAATAATTCTGCCGAGCTCATCGATCTAGCTGCTCGCAGACTCACCTACCCCGAAGGTGTAGGCTTCCGCTACGAGACCGGTGGTATGATGGAGCAGCTGCGCGTTCTCACGGCGGAGAGGATCAGAGACTTCCACCGGGAGATGTATCAACCCAAGAACCTGTGTCTTATCATCACGGGCGAGATTGACCACGATGATTTGCTGGAAAAGCTGGATTCTTTTGAGGACACCATCCTAGACATCATCCCAAGCCCTGATTCACCTTTCAGGCGGCCCTGGGTTGACTCCAAGCAGTCACCACGTCTGATACAATCAGTTGTGCAGAAAGTGGAATTTCCAGAAGAAGACGAGTCCTTTGGAGAGGTAGAGATTCGCTTCTTAGGTCCCGATTGCACAGACCCCATTCAGAGTAAGTGCTAGATATATCCCTCCTGTTTCCGATCTTTTTTTTTTAAGCCAATACTCACAGCCTATTAGCTGGTGCTCTCAATGTTACACTCTTGTATCTCGCTGGATCGTCTGCGTCCCTGTTGGATAATATTCTTGTCGAAAAGGAGCAAATTGCAAGCGCAGTGTATTATGCAACCGAAGATCGCCCTAGCCTTGAGATCCGGTTTACTTTGACCAGTGTGGAGACGGCAAAGCTTGCTCAAGTTGAGCAGCGATTTTTTGAAGTGTTGAAAGACGCCATGGAAAAGGATCTCGACATGAAATACCTGCGAGAATGCATCGACCGCCAACGAAGAACCTGGAAGTTCTCTACGGAAAGCTCTGCCTCATCTTTCGCAGAGTATGTCATCTCGGATTTCCTATTTGGAAGGAAGGATGGGTCGACTCTGCTGGATGTTGCGAGCTTGAAAGAGTACGACGTGCTCGAGAACTGGGGGCAAGAAGAGTGGCGCGCTTTCATCAAGAAATGGATTGCCGATGCTCCGCATGTCAGCATCCTAGGAACCCCGTCTTTGAAGCTTTCTGAGACGCTGAAGAAAGAGGAGGAGGCCCGCGTAACTGCCCAGAAGGAGGGACTTGGTGAAGAAGGCCTGAAGAAGCTGGCTAATAAGCTTGAGAATGCGAAAGCAAAGAATGACAAGGAAATCCCCCAGGAGATGTTAGAAAAGTTCAAGATCCCCGGAATTGAATCCATCCATTTCGTGGAAACAACTACTGCCAGATCCGGGACTGCTCTACGATTTGGCCGTCAGGACAGCAGGGCCCAGCAGCTCGTGGATGCTGATGCTCCAGATATGCCGCTGTTCATTCATTTCGAGCACATTCCCAGCAGCTTCGTTCAGTTGTCTCTCCTCATATCAGCACAATCTGTGCCAGTCCAACTCAGGCCCCTCTTGTCTGTCTTTACTGAAGCGTTCTTCAACCTACCAGTCAGTCGCGACGGCAAATCCATCAATTTCGAACAGGTCGTAGTGGAGTTAGAACGGGATACGGTCGGATACTCAATGGAAACAGCCCGCAGTCTAGGTAACTCGGAGATGTTGCGCGTTTCGTTCCAGGTTGAGCTCGAGAAATACAGCACAGCCATTGCGTGGTTACAGGAGCTTTCATGGAACTCGATATTCGATGTGGAAAGGCTGCGAGCTATTACCAGCAGACTCCTTTCTGACGTTCCCGATGCTAAACGCAACGGTGATGATATGTTGGCAGCCGTCCACGTAATGGTACATTACGCCCCCGAGTCCGTGGTCCGCGCCCGAAGCACTCTGGTGAAGGCACGGTACCTTAAGCGAATCAAGCGACAATTGGATGAGGAGCCAGAATCGGTGGTCACACGTATGGAAGAGATCAGGAAAGCCCTCTTCAGCTTCGAGAACATCCGGGTTCTGGTTATTGCCGATCTTGAGAAACTTCACCAGCCCGTCTCAACCTGGAAGTCATTTGCTAAGCGGCTTGGAGCCACCCACGAGCTTAAGCCTATAACAACCAGGAGGGCGTTGCTGAGCGAGGCCGGCCAGAACTTGGGTGGCGAGGCATATGTAGTCCCTATGCCTACGATTGACTCGTCCTTCGCGTACGCCACGGCCCGCGGCCTAGACTCATACGACGACCCCAGACTCCCTGCACTGCTCGTCGCAATCGCTTATATGAATGCGGTGGAGGGCCCACTTTGGGTCGCGGTCCGCGGCAAGGGTTTAGCATACGGTACCAATTTCGCTTACAACATCGACACTGGATTTGTCAACTTCGACGTGTACCGCTCACCAAATGCGCACAAAGCCTTTGAATCCAGCAAAGAAATCGTTCAAGGACATCTCTCCGGTGAGGCCCTTTTCGATCCGTTGATGCTGGAGGGTGCGATCAGTAGCATTGTCGTCAGCTTCGCAAACGAACAGGCGACCATCGCCGGCGCAGCTCAGGGTAGCTTTATCCGACAAGTTGTGCGGGCTCTTCCCAGCAACTACAAGGAGAGGGTCCTCAGGGAAGTGCGTGATATTACCGTTGAAGATGTCAAAACCGCCCTACGCAGCATCATCTTGCCTCTTTTCGCCCCGGAAACAGCGAACATTGTGGTAACGTGTGCCACTGTGCTCGAGGAGGTTCGTGATCACTATCTCTTCCCATCGTAGGACAACAAAATTTTACATGCTAACTACTACGCATTTAGACAATCGAAAAGGGCTTGAAAGCGTCAGGGTTCTCACCCAGAGTGCAGCCCCTAAAGGAATTTGAGGATGACTACGGATTGAAAGTCGGTGATGGTGAAGATGAGGATGAGGACGATGACGATGATGATGAATATGAAACTGGATCTGAAGATGATGATGATGATGATGATGATGATGACGACGAGTAGACAACCCTTTATTAATGACCATGTGTGTGGCGGAACCTTGAGGGGGGATTTAGTCGGCGGGCTTCTGTGAATAGAACAGCAACATATAAACTAAAAATAAATACTGGATGGACGCGCCGCAGCTGGTGGCTGGTTTCCTATGTGATAATTCAACCCTAACTCGTAGGATGATATATATGTCGAAGGCAAATAATGCGCCCCGCGTTGACAAAATTGAGCATGTACAAATTCAAGTTCTACCTTTAACATAGCATCCAATCCAATCAATTTACGTCGATAATATATACCTTGTAAAACTAACCCGAGACATATCGACACTGCCTAGGTATACGAGAATATACAACCGCTGGCGCCAACCCATAGGAGCCGCATGATATCTATATTTATGTATCGTACACGAAGGACAACA
The DNA here is from genome assembly GCA_027569885.1 of Aspergillus diversus. Classification (NCBI taxonomy): domain Eukaryota; kingdom Fungi; phylum Ascomycota; class Eurotiomycetes; order Eurotiales; family Aspergillaceae; genus Aspergillus; species Aspergillus diversus. The sequence goes on from JAPDKZ010000076.1 coordinate 13,527, forward strand.
CTAGTCCACTAAAAAATCTCTCCCTCGAGGCCCATCTCTTGACTGACTGAATCAATATCTTCCAAGTTGTTTTACCCATTTCCTTCAACAAGCCAGCAATGCCAATCCTGGTCCCAATAAAAGAAGACAAAAACATGGAGGAAAAATTCAACCGAGCAAAACAATAATACAGACATGAATTACCAACTCAAAGTCTTCCTCCCCTTAGCCCTACGCCTGGCCAGAATCGCCCGCCCACCTTTTGATCGCAACCTTGCCAGGAACCCATGACGGCGCTTCTGCACCCTCCGCGAGGGATTATAAGTCGAGCGTTTGCCGGCCAGGGAGGCACTCGCGGAAAAGGAGCGGGTCTGCTGGGTAGTAGTGGCCGTCACAAATGTTGTATTTGGCGGCGGTGTGCGAATAGAAGAAAAAACAGAGGGTTGCTGTGTACGGAAAGCCGCGGAGGAGAGGAATCGGAGTGGGGCTGGGGATGATAGAGAGGAGATGAGTGAGATATTTTGTGTGGCCGGTAATCTGCCGTGGGAATTATTAGCGGATCTGTTGAGAGGATGGGGGGAAAGAAAGAGTGTGTGCCATGAAGAAACTACCTGGTCATTGGGGAGGTCGCAGCCCTCATGACAGAAGGGAGTGCCCTACATCGGATGCAAAGCATTGTGCGGATTCGAAATGGAATGAAATGTGGGATAATCGGACTTCAGGGTCGAGTAAGGTGACAAGAATTGAGCGCGGTGGGATGGCTGGTTGTTCGTTGAGGTCGCTGGCGCACTGTCAAGGTTGTTGATGCAGCACAAAATTCACTGATGTTGCGGTGCACGTGCCACCGCCTTCATAGCCTCTTTTTTTTCCCTACTTGTTGAATATCAAGCATCTCCATCGCATTCAACGTCGCCAATTATTTACCCCATACGCCTGAATAAAACGCAAAATAACCCTTTACATAATTCACCCCTTTCCATAAGAATATAACGACCTCTCGAAACCCACAGAAAGAATCACCTTCAATCGCCTAACCAAACCACCCAACACTACTACCAACACTACCTTCAAGAAAAAAAGAAGATACGAGGAAAAGAAAGAAAAAAGCGCATACAAAATGGCCGCCCAAGGGCCCTCGCCTCTCCCCCCAACAACAATCCTCTCTACACGACCCATCTCCCAATCCGCAGCTCACGATTTCCTAGCTGCCTATCTCGGCCGCGCTGGCACAGACCCCGCTCTCCAACCCAACGCAGGAATCAGCGAACATGGGCCCGTCTCACGCACAACAGCTGCAGCGCCCAATCTAATCCTACACAACTTGAAGCGTGTGCAGGCCGGTCTTGCGGACGAAGTTTTGGGACGCGACCTGGCTCTTGCGAAGCTCAAAGAGGGCCTGGAGAACCAGCATTCCTCTTTTGCGACAGGACGTGGAGGGGAAGAAGGGTGGGAGGATGCGGGTAAATTCCAACAGGCCATGGATGAGGAGCAGAATCAGGTTGAGCTGATGGAGGTGGATAATGGGGAGGTTACTGCGTCGGGCGCTGTGGATAAGGAGGAGAGGAAGAGGAAGAAGAAGGAGCGAAGGTTGGCTGAGAAAAAAGCTAAATCGAAGGGTCTGGAAGCTTGATTTTTGTTTATTTTATTTATATACTAATTTTTTTTTTTTTTTTTCATTTGTCCTGGGTTTTAGGGAAACGAAAAGCATACAGGCGCATGTGTGGGGGAATTTTCTTTTCTTATTCTTTAGATATCTCGGTCGATTTGGGTGTTTGTATCATTATTCCTAACTAGAATATATTTTGGAGAGAGGTCTGACGGATATCATCTTTGTAATAGCTAAATTTTGTTCCGCCCATCTCTTAACTGATTATCGAGGCATCAAAACCCTCGAAAATAGAGAAAATACCATCACCTCTCACAGCTCCCGATCAGCGGCCTTTACGGGCTTTTCGCTGTCCTCATCCTTGAGGTTGGTAACCTTTCCACCCTTCCATCCAAGTGCCTTCAGTCTCTCCGAAAGGATGGGGTGAGAGTAGTGATAGCTGGCATACATCCAGTCCGCATCCATGGTACTCAGATTCTGGATCTGGAGCTTGAGAAGGGATTGGGCAAGCTCTTCTGAGTAGCCGAGATTGACAGCAAAAGCATCTGTACGGGATCAGTGTTATGTTGAAGTGAGAAAAGAGTATTAGAGTAACAACTTACCAGCCTCGAACTCGAATTTGCGGCTCAGGATATTCATGAGAAGCTTGACAACAGCGTCCATAGGCGCCAGGGCATCAGAGAAAAGAAGGAATCCAATCATGATAGGCTGCTGTTGGTGGAAACCAAACGACTGATACAACGACTTGTTGTTCACAAAAGCGGAGAAAAGGGCAAAGATATAGAACATATGGGACTAAACTGAGGGTCAGAGACTGTGTATTCATAGCTTCTTAGACGGGAAATATAGGATTTACAAACCTGAGCAATGCCGAACAGCTTGGTGGTGTGGCTGAGACTCCAATGACCTAACTCATGGCTCAGAACAGCCACAACCTCCTCGGGCTCACTCTTCTCAATCAGGGTATCGTAAATGACAATATGCTTCTTCCACGGCAGCCCATAAAAGTAGGCATTGCTGTGGGCACTGCGCTTGCTACCATCAATGACGTACAGCTCCTGCAGGGGGAATTGCAGCTTTTTCGCAAGGTTTTCGACACCGGTCTTGATATGTCCAGGCTCCAGGGGAGACAACTTGTTGAACAGCGGCAGGATAACAATAGGGTAGATAGTAATAGCAAAGATCTGGACGAAAACACCGAAAAGCCAGAGGTAGTAGAAGAAAGAGTTGCCGGTCTTCTGGACGATCTTGAGCACAGCGCTGATTATAGGTGTCCCGAGGACAATACCAAGCATCTGACCCTTGAGCATGTCGGTAACCCAGAGCTTAACGGTCTGCTTGTTGAACCCAAATTTCTCCTCGAGAACAAACGTGTTGTAGTACGAAATTGGCAAGGAAAGAACGGTGCTAATCATATTAAATCCGAAAATAAAAATGAGAGTCTGCGAAATTTCGCCCTGGAACTGATCCGGAAGATATTTTGCCAACAGGAGACCACTGACTCCCCAGAGTTTGGGGAGAACATCGCCATAGATGAACGCAAGATTCTGGATTTGACCATATAAACCGGAGAAGAAACCAAATTTCGCTTTTGCACGACCGTATGCCTATAAAAGATGCGAACAAGGTAAAGTTAAGAATGAACTGCCTCAGGTGCTTTCCAAACTGGATCCGCTTACCTGACTCTGATCATAGACCTTCTGGGACACCTCGCCTTCCAAGACCTGTGGGGGTTTTGTCCGCTTTAAAACCTTGTACTGACGGAGGGAGAGAAGCCCTTCGAGTATAAATTGACCAAGGGAGAATCCGACTAAAACATTCTTCCATGGGAACAATGGGCGGTCGAGAAGACGCGCCAGTTGCTAGAAGTGCCACGTTAGCCAAGTCAGCCCGAGTTTATATCCTTTTGCAACACAAAGCAGACTCCGAGAGCATTTTCCGGAAACAGTGATCAGGGCTCAAAGCTTACCTCGAGAATATACATGATGGAATTAGCAGGACACCAAGTAACACTGGCCTCGAACTGGTGCTGTATTGTTGTCTGTTGTCCGCAGGTTGGACGATCTTAAAAGGAAAGGAGATGACACTGGTGCCTTAGTCACCAACCGCCAACCACCATGCACCATGAACCTGCATCGCGTCCCGTATTCTTACGGAAATCTTATGCTTCTGTTTCCACCGGTCTCGCTCTCCCCGAGGCATTTTCTCCCATTGGACAGGGATACGAACTCGTTCGGACTCAGGAATTTTTCGCAAGAACCCCATTTGCCGTGAGTCCAGTTTTACAGTACTTACTTCTCTCAAAAGATCCTAGTTTTCCTTAGTACTTGTTGCATTCCGTGGTCCTCCTTTGTAAATATATCTTCTACTAGGTGAACCCATAATGTTGAAAACAATGAAGGAATATATATAATATAGAAGGGGTAAAGTCAAAAATTCTTTTTTTTGGACAGATCAGCATCATAAAACACATCAAGAAGTGGCCGCTTCTACTCCTTCCGTTTCAGCTCGCTCTCTGATCCACCGATTCCAACTGCTGTTGAGACAGCCTTCAATAGCCGATCTTCGCGGGTGAACCCCAGAAGATCCCGTCTTTGGAACAGACAGTACATGTAAGGCGGATGTCGGAATTCCTGCGTTCTCTATTCAGGGAGAATACCCGATGTTCTCTTTCGTCACTACGACCCCCCCTTTCCCCGACATTCACCACTAGGAGCCGCCGTCAGAGACTGCTCTACCATCTCTCACAACTCTCGCTCGAGTGGACTCAGCTGAACTTGGCACCAAATAATTGAAATTTTTAGTTGACAATAGGTTCAAGCGTGTTACCCCTGTGAGAACTAGTCAGTAAAAATGATGGTACTGGGAGAAGAAAAAGAAAGAGTTGGACTTACGCAACAATATTGGCCCAACCAATCAGACGCCAGTGTTTCTCGATTCTTCGGCTGATGGCAATCTTCTCACCAATATCGGTACAGGCAGGGCTGGTCAAGCTGAGCTTGGCAGCATCTGCCTTCACACCAATAACCTTGGCTCCAGTGGCCGTAGAGCCGATATTGACCATGAGAACCTCGTTCTTACTCAGCTTTGCAACCTTGGCCTGCTTGCCATCTGCAGTCTTCACACCCAACAGACGACGTAGCAAGAAGTAGTTGACCTCAATTTCTGTATAGATAGCGGGCAAGCGACCGCGATGACCCAAAACGAAACCGACAAGACGATCGGCACGGCATAGAGTGGGGTCTACGCGGGTTCCAACACCGATCAAGCCTCCGGGGACGGCAAATTTCAGATCGTTGTGCTCTGCGAAAAGAGACATTATTCTCGAGAAGATTGGACGGCACTGGATCTTCCCGTTCTCATCTTTTGTGACGAGACCGGGCCTGATCTCAATTTCGTCGTTCAGCTTCAACACACCAGTCAGGATTGATCCACCAGCAACACCGCCCTTCAGTTCCTCGATCTCCGCACCAGGCTTATTCACGTCAAAGGATCGAATGACGATCATGTGAGGGGAGGCAGTAAAGTCACGGATGGGAACCGGGATGTGTGAGACCAGGTACTCGTTCACAGCATCAATGTTATACTTCAGCTGGGCGGAGATGGGGATGATAGGAGAACCGTCGGCAACAGTACCGCGAATGAACTTCAAGATCGACTGGTAATGTTGCAAAGCTCCGTCTTCCCTCATCAAGTCAACCTTGTTTTGCAGAATGATAATATGGCTGAGCTTCATGATCTCAATGGCAGCCAAGTGCTCGGAGGTTTGGGGCTGAGGGCATGTTTCGTTTCCGGCAATCAAAAGAAGAGCGGCGTCCATGACAGCGGCACCTGACAACATCGTACTCATGAGAATATCGTGACCGGGGCAGTCGACAAATCTAAGGGTCCGTCACGATTAGCAAACAAACATCGCCATTCGATAGAAGGTAGGCTACACATACGAAACATGTCGCAGGAGACGGTAGCGGCCGCTACATCCTTCTCTTTCACAAGGAGGATCGATCTCCTTCTCACTCTTAAAGCTCTTGTAGCACGTTGGCCGCGGGCAGGCGGGGTTATCGCACTTGTAGATTTTGGCGTTGGCATATCCCAGCTTGATGGTAATGTTTCGCTCCAGCTCGTTTTTAAATCGGACAGTCTGAACCTCCGAAATAGCCTTTACCACCGTTGACTTGCCGTGGGCGACATGGCCAATGGTTCCGATGTTAATGGTGGCCTGGCGGGCAATGATTTCGGGGGACAGAGGCGTCAGCTTTGACAGATCGATGGTCTCTGGGTCTGGCTGTTCGGGGAGTTCTGGTCTCTTAGGTTGAGTAGCGGAAGTAATTCCTGACTTCTTCATAGCAGACTTGAGGGGCTTTCCCTCATCGAGAGGCTCTTGGTCTTCAATATCATCATGACCGTTCGCATCAAGGACGGGGGATCCTGGCTGGGATTCGTCATCTGAAAAATCGCCGTTGGTTGCCATGATTGCTCTAGACAACGGTTTCGGGGGGAAGAAAGGGTATGAAGGGGGGTGGAGGGGGAACGTGGAGGGGGGGTTGGCGATGAAAATTGCTGTTTTAAGACGGAGGCGATATGATCTTCTTGGTTTGGTCAGTGGGGTTCTTCTGATTTGTGCAGTGGAGAGCGAGTGGGCGGTGGGCGGCGGCAGGACTAGGACACTGGAAGTAAATTGTTAAGTTCAAGATGTTGGACTCTTTCTTTTGTGGTTTCCATACATACAGTGTGTATTTGGCCTTTGGTTAATCATTTTTGTTTTTCTTTTTCTTATATTTTTTAGACGATTATTATGCTCGAATCACCCTAAATGGGTGATCCTTGGCCTTTGTATATACTGCTAGTTTCAGTGCAGTCAATGCCATTGGTGACTCATTCGCCTGACTTGGGATTGGGTACCTACTAATGTCGACACGGCATTGGCAATAAAAAGAAAGAAAACAAAAAGAAAAGAGGGGGAATATCAATCAATTTGGAAGGAAGGAGATACGAGGAAATACATTCTATGGGATGTATTTTTTCATTTTGATGTCTCGTTATTTTACACGCTTTTGAAGCGATTTTTGGGTATATAAGACGAAGTAGCTATCGCTCCCTATTCGAGACCATCCTACTCCTCATCACTCTCTTCTTCACTACTCGATTCTTCCTCATCTAGTTCAGAATCTTGCAGGGTTGAGGGGTCTTCAGTAGACAACATCACAAATGCCTTTAGGCAGGTGATCCGGTTTCCCGTCTCATAGACATTTAAGAGTTTTCCGGTCTGGATGTCTTTCGATTCACCTGATGCCTTGGAACTCTTTCTCTTCCTTAATTCCTTTCCGCACAATAGCCAAACACGCACGACACCCTCGCTATTAGCGGTTACAATTAGGAAATCATCTTTGTTGGTGACTGGTTGCTCTTTCAAACCTAGGATCTCGAAGTCTTTCACTCTCCCAGGAAACCCATGTGCCCTGCCCCCGAGTTGAGCAACGACCTCAGCATGGGGAATAGAAGATTCATCATCATCATCGGCTTTCCGTGGGTTTTTGGTTGAGTAGAATAAAACCCTGCCGTCTTCTACCGAGATGGCGAGCAACTCGTCGGACTCATTAGTAGATGATGAGTCCAAAGCCACGTACTTTATCTGATGAATCTTGCTCCTTGGGCTTGGAAATATTCTGCAGGTAGGTGTTGAGTCCTGCCAGATGTTAGAAATGGAAGGTATCAAACAACGAGGTCATATGTGAGGATCTTACGATTCCAAAGACCACGGCGCCCCATTCGAATGCGACGACGAATTCGTCTCCCTCTGAATTCCATACTATTCTCCTTCCCTCTCCAGTGCACCATTTACTTTCCTTGACACTTTGCAGGATGTCCCTGTTGAAATTCAATACCCCCGCTTTCTTTCCAGTGACGAGGTTCCAAAGCCGCATACATTTTTCTCCCTTTCCTACACTGAGCATCAATTTCATGCTCGGGTGTACGGCGAAATCGTTGACACCGGACGGAGAGCCTCCCGGGGGGGCTGTGTCACCACTAGGTCTTCCTTGAACTTTTGGGTGAGGAGCCTTAATAGTCGAAACGACAGTCCAGTCTCGAGTTTTCGTTATTGAAATAGTATTGTCTTCCGCGGCAGCTAGAAATTTGGATCGTGAAGGGAAATCCAAAGCGGTGATCGGAGCGGAGTGATGTAGCAAGTTTCCAATTTGCCTATTCCTGGGATTTTCGAGGATTTTGTTTCCCGCAAGAGTGGGAATAGCTGGAAAATGCTCATTCACCGCCACAGGGGCGGCGGACAGTGTGTAAAGGTTGACGCGTTCATCCGTGCCTCCGCTTGCAAGAATGAGCTTTGGGGGTTCCAAGGACTCGGCCTTGGGCAATGGGGACAAGGCTAAGGATCTGATAGCGGAAGCATGCGCCTCAAACAAGAAGGTGTCCACAAATTGAACTAGAGATGATTTACTGGCGGGGGCATTCACATCCTCAGGCTCAAAAGATTTCGAGGAAATCGCCGCGGTGAAGCCATGCAAAACCCGCTCGTATGACCCAGTAACTATCTGAACCGTTATAGTGGGGCTGTCGGCCGCAGCGGGTGTAAAAGATTCTTGGGTTTTGGATGATTTGGCCGGCTTAGATGGCAGGCCTGGCAGCTGAGGACCCTTCCCAGCTTCTTCCCTCTTGCGCTTAGCCATGGTTAGGTTTTGATACCTGTTGATAGCTTGTTATGAATCTGAGCAAGAACCTTTTTTTTTTTTTTTTCTGCCAGACATTATCGATTAGTCCGGGCGGTGAGGGTGGCCGAGATCGATGCCTGAGGTGTGAAATATTTACTTGGCTCAGAAACCGTTCCAGGAATCGAATGAACCTTGGGAAAAATAATAAAGAACAAGTATTATCTGCAGCCTAACTGCCTCAGGCGCCAAATTCCTCTTCTCGCTCATTTTCATTTCTGATTATTACTGTTTTTATAATTTATTATTTTAACTATTAAAAACCCTCATAGTTCAGTTGTATGGGAATCGATTAAATGGTTCGGGCAAACTCAAAAAGAGACTAAGGAGACTCCCCTTAGCTGAAGAGAAAGAACAAGAATATTCGTCTCCAACATACCTCCATACCTGCTCTCGCTGCTCGCGGCGCGCACCCAAAAATCTCTCCTACCGGCCAACCAAAACTCCCCCATACGACCCGTTCAAAGGTCCTCACCACCACTAACACTCCCCAAAATCCCTTCAAAGCGAAATCTTCGCGTCGAGCCCTCTGCATCCCATAACCACATAACAACATCCTTTTCATCTCTTTTGAGCGATTTTTTCCAGCTGGATGACTTCGCTCAATCCATTTTCCTCAATTTTAGCGCGTTAATCGGATGTTGTGTTCTTGAAATAGGCTCGATGCTCCGCGAAGAGCTCCTTCGGTCCAAGAAAGATGAGATCGCGTAAGTATAAAAATTCTTTGAGCGATTTATTTTATTTTGTTGACTCTTGCGATATGAATCCGTCGCTTACTTGAATTTTAGACGTTGTTTGTTGTCGCGGAAGCGCAAACTGAGTGAGCTCTACTTTGCGACCGTAGGCTACGCGGGCGCGACCGAGAACGTTCTCGCCGACTCTCTATACCAGCAGAAAGAGCAGGCGTTCCTGGACGCCAATGACCTCTCGAAGTAAGTAACAATCTCCAATTACCTCTACTTCCTCCCCTCTCCTCCTATTACCACAGATGTTGTATTTTTTATGAACACCCTAATATTTCTATGTTCCCCCTTTCTTCACCATCACCGCATATCTTGCCTCGGCGCATTTCTCACTATATTTGCAGAGGTCATTACTTCAACGAAGCTACTCTTCCGTCCCTTCCCAACTATGCACCTATCGTGCCACAACAGGCCAAGGAGGCGCCATCAAAGGTACTAGCCGGTTCAACTGTAACTGGCCAAGATGTTGCTCCTATCAGCCCGCTGTCGCGAAGCGAGAGTGCAGCTCCTCAGACTGTTGCGGATGTCCAACACCCAAAAGATGTTGCAGCACAACCTCCAGAAAAACAGGTACCTCACGTTGTAACCGAGAAGCTAGAAAGCAAGGCCGCGCCTCAAGCCCCGTTTGTTATCGCTCCCCAAGCTCCACAAAAACTCGATACCGAAGTAGCGCATGCAGATCGATCATTGAAGTCGAACCAGAAAGTAACTACTGCGGCTCCAGAAACTCCCCTTAGCAGCCAAAGTCATGAGTCCGACAAGTCTAGTCCCCCAGTGGGCCGAACAGCTCCCACCAAAGCAGACAGCGTCTCTCGAGTTCGCTCAATTAACTTGTCTCCGCAGGATAAGGATGATATACCCAAGGCACCCCAGCCAGGACTTCCTGACCAGGTTGCTCAGCAACCCCTTTCGCCTATTTCATCCACAGAGCCGTGTTCAAACCATACAGTAGCTCCAGTGGCTGCCTCTCCCGCTACTAACCCCTCTGAGAAAGTCACTAAAACCGAGGATAAAGTTGGCCTAAGCCCTAAGAATCAGGAACCGATTATCAAGGCACCGCCGCCAAATTTTATTCCGACGACACCAGATGAACAGCTTCGGTTGGAGGAAGCACAATCGCTTCACCAGCAAGGCGCTCTAGCAGCCAGTCAGATTCGAGCCAGTGTCGTGGGTGACTCTTCCACCCGGGAAGTGATTGGGGAGGATATTGCTCCGAGGCAGGCAGCAACCGAGAATTTACAGAAAGAGCCTCAAGGTTCGGCCGGACCATCTGCGCCTCTAGAACCAACGAAACAGGATGCTGTGATCAGAGCCGCAGAGGAGCAATATGCTGAAGTACGGCGTCAAGCTGAAGAGGTAGCACCGGAGGTAGAGGCTGGTACTAAGGAAATTTCACCTGGTCCTTCAACAGTGAAGAAGCCGAGCCCGCCGGTGCAATCGGGGCCATCTGCCCCGGAAAGGATGACAACTCGGGTGTCTTCCGGAGCTATTCGGCACAAGTCTGTTTCTGAAATCCTTGGAGAAACTCCAAAACCCACTGTTCCCCAGCCCGAAAAGACCTCCACTACCGAGAAGCCTGTGGACGCGGGACGCATGGGAGCCGAGGTTCCCGATTCTGTGGTAAAGATGCGACTCAAGGACCGAAAAGCACGCGAGCGGAGCAAGCGTTCGACCGTTGTATTCCCGAAACAGCAACAGCAACATGATAAGAATGATTCGTTGGATCTTGTCCGACAGCAATCTGGCGAACTTGTCAGGTTGAATGAGGAGCAAGATTACCTCTTTACTCTATTCCAAAACAAGGCCTATGCCCCTCCTCGAGGCACATCTCTTAGCACACTTCTCTCCTCCGCTCATAAGACTCTCAGCACCAAAAACCACCTGCTTGACTACCAGGAACAGATGGACTGCCGCATCCTTCGCCGAATTTACGATCTTCAGAATGCGAACAGGTGGCCCTTGCGTCAATTGAAGCGTTCTGCTGAGCCACCTCGACAGGGAGCTCATTGGGATGTTCTTCTTGACCATATGAAATGGATGCGAACGGACTTCCGGGAAGAACGCAAATGGAAACTTGCAGCAGCAAAGAGTTGTGCGGATTGGTGTTCAGAGTACGTCCACAGTGACCCAGCATATCGGTCATTGCTACGTGTGCAGGCTAGAATTCCCGCGCGGAAACCTGAGCCAAAGGATACCGTGATGGTATCTCCAGAGGAAACTGGGGACGAAATGGTGGGAATTTCTCATCCTACGCCTGACCTAGTACCCTCTACGGAGGAAGATTCAGTCAGCGAGGGCTTCATGGATGAGCCACGTCATGATTTATGTGACACAGTTGCACCGGCGGCAATCTTCTCTCTTGGTTCCGATGAGTTCACCTTCTCATTAGATATGACCCCAGCGGCTCAGAAACTTCTGGATGAGTTGCCCATATATGCCCCTGTGAATGTTTCGTCCCATTCACAATTGCCGACGTTCAAAGAACCGTTGGACTCTACTTGGAAGACCGAGATTCTTCCTGTGTCTAAATATGCTCTCGGGAAGATAAGTTTTCAGGACGATGAACCGCCGAGGAAACGCAGCCGGTATGACTACTCTCAGTACCAGTGCGACCTTGAGCATGGTGTTTTGGATCTACCTCCTGAAAAAACGAATGTTGCCCTCTTTCAACCGGAGAACAAGCATATACGGGATCGGATTCACCCAGCCCAGCCATTCAGACCGCCAACTGAGTACCCCATGCCCTCCGTCGGCTTCCTTGAATCTAGGCAATCATCTCAATGGACGTATGCCGAAGACGAGGAGCTTCGTAGCCTTGTGGAGGAGTACTCATACAATTGGTCTTTAATTTCTAGTTGTCTTACCCCATCATCACAGTTTACCTCCGGAGCCGAGAGACGGACTCCCTGGGAATGTTTCGAGCGTTGGGCAGGTATAGAAGGTCTGCCTTCTGATATGTCCAAGACTCCTTATTTCCGAGCCTACCATCAGAGAATAGATACAGCGCAGCGCAACGTTATGGCTCAGCAACAGGCAGCTGCCCAGCAGCAGCAGCAGCAGCAGCAGCAGCAGCAGCAAAGCAACAACAGTAACAGCAACCCGCAGCCGATGCCATTAATTCGTAGGAGGGGTACGCAACCTCTTCGAGTTGACCGAAGGAGATCTTCCAAACACCTTGCATTACTCGACGCCATGAGGAAGCTGGCTAAAAAGCGTGAGACTATACTTCAAAAGCAACAACATGGTAAGGGCAAACCAGGCAGCCAGATAGCATTTTAATACTAACGCCTTTTTTCCTGCTCAAGCTTCCCAACTAGCTTCGTTAAGGAAAGTGAATGAAGCCAACCAACCCAAGCCCCCGATATCGTCACCCGCTGAGTTTAGCAGGCTCAAGCATGAGCGAGAGTTGAAACTTCAGGAGAGGCAGGAACAATACCGTCAACAAATGATTGCTCAGCAGAGAGTAAGATTTCAATTTGTTTTTATCCACCCGATACGACCGTAATTGACTCGTTGCACAGGCGAACTTAGCAGCTCAACGGGCTGGTCAGATGCCTGTTCAACAGCAAATGATGAATGCCCCTGGGCGAACACCCAACGGTATGCCTCACAATCCTGGAACACCTGCAGTTGGGGCCAATACTCCAAACGGCGTACCCAATGGGCTACCTAACGGAATGTCAAATGGAATGCCTCCGAGTGTTGGGGTAAACCCAGGGCGACCTCATGTTCAAGCAATGCAGAATAGTGGTGGAGCTGTCAATAATCAAATACCTCCCAACCCCATGGCAATGAAGATGATGCCGCAGGGAGGAGTGCAGCAGAATAACGGAGCTCGCTCTGGTATGCCAATGCAAACTTCCCCGGATAACGCGCGCGTTATACGGGAAGCAAATCGTCTTCAAGAACAACAACGCATTTTGCAGTCCAGGCAGCAGCAGCAGCAAGCACCGCAGCCACAAGCGCCGCAACAACTTCCTCAACAGGCTCAGCCTCAACAACCTCAGCAGCAATTCCACAATCAAGCTCAATTCGTACCTCAAGGCTCCAATTCCCCTAACCTGAATATGGCAGGCGTTAACGGCACTCCGAATAATTCCGCAATGATGGCTGCCATTCAGGCTGGTAGCGGAATGCAAAGTCCATCCTTCCACAATACTACTACTCAAGGTGTCTCTACTCCTTCTCCCCGCATGGGCCAGCCTAACCTTCTGTCGAATGGTGTGGTTCCGACTATTAGCAGTATCCAAAATCAAATCCAGCGCAGTAACCCGAATATGCCGGCCGAGCAGGTAAACAAATTGGCTACGGATCGGCTGCATCAGTACCAACAGCAACGGATGTCTCAAGTTGCTATGAGTGCAGCTGCTGGCAACCTGGGCAATGTCCAAACCAACTACCAAGTTCCACATGATGGGAACTTCCAAACACCTCAGCCTAATATGAACGGCGGCCCTGGAATGCAAGTATCACAGGCTCAGGGTTACTCCCCGATGATGCGTGTTCCACAGTCTACTCAGCAAAATCGGGTGGGTATGGGAAGTTCGCCTGCTATGGGTGGAGCGGTCCCTCAACAGAGTAGAAGCGCAACCCCGCAGACGCAGCGCAGTGGAAGTGGCAGTGTGCAAACTGGCCCGGTTCCTGGTTCAAGCAAGAGTCCCAACGCTCCGCAAGCCCAACCTGCAGGCACGTAGATGTGTCAGCATATTTAACTACCCCTACCCTTTCTTCTCTTCTTGTAAATATTGTTGCCGCCTTATATCCTTTGGTCTTCTTTCTCTTTTTCTTTCCCCCTTTGGCATTTTTACGCAATGGCATGCATTGTTACGCCAACCTCATTCTCCCCGCCCCCCCTTCACCAATTCACTTGCACCCTGACACACCTAGACACACGCCACCCCTTCGCAATTCCTTATTGTCCCACCATATCCGCCATATGCACCTACCTCTTCAATGACATGCGCTCAACACTCCATACAGATCTCCTGATATTCTCGGATGTGGACATCCGCGGTATTCATTTTCGTTTCGGCTGTGTTTCTTTTTATTGTAATGTACTACATGTACCGATAGGACGTACAGGGCCGGGCTAGGAATGAGGATCGGAATTGATCAAATTTTAGGAAGAATTAATGACTATGACTGTATGATTATCATTGTCTCTAGTATCTGCTGTGACACCATTGGCTGGTGTTGAATAAAGAAAGTTTTGTTGGAAGTTTAAGCGCGCGCCTAAAAGCTTTCGCCACCCGTCATGTTTGTTCACCATGCAACATTGCCCTCATTAATCATGCACTCCTCTGTGATTTTCCATGTCTTTACTTGTATATCACGCATGGAATCTTATTATTTATAATTAATACGTCTTGATTTTGTACTCTCCCTTGTCGTGTGAATAATCACAAGAGGACCATCCCATCATGATGTCCTCTGATTCCCCGCGGGGCGGAACCAGTACAAACTCACAAGCACCATCTGCAAATTCCGTTTCACTGTCACTAGGAAAGGCCTCTCCACCATCCAACAGTCAACTCAAGAAAACCACATTTAATATCCAAGGGCCCTCCCAATCAACGAAGACATCGAACAAACAAACGCTCACCCGACGACCACACCACCTTCACGATGATGAATCAGACGACGGCGGCGACGACGAACGACCAGCCTTCGAGGCCGTGACCGAATTTGACACTCTCACTGGCAAGTCAATATCCTCTGACGGTGTTTCATCCGAGAAGCAGCCGTTAACGATCCCCGTTACGAGCAAGAATAACTGGCGGGATCGACCCGGACTCACCAAACGTCCGAAAGGAAAAAAGAACCTTCTTCCGAAGGAAGTGCAGGCGCTGCAGGAGGCGCAGAGGAAGGGTGAAGTGCCAGGAAATGATATCGAGACGACGGGCCCGAGTATGCAGTATGGGTTGACATTCGCGCAGGTGTCGCAAGATGGAGACCAGCCGATGACAGATGCAGCGCCTTCTCTTCCCCCCAAGGGCTTGGATAATGAACAAAGAGAAGAAAAGGAGCAATTGAAACCGCTTACGGAGGATGAGGTCGCATTACGGGCGCTTGTTCAGGAGAGTAAGGGTGAAGTGGAACGGAGGTCTGATCTTGTCATTGAGTCACGGAAAGTGGATTCTGTGGAAGAAGTTGAAGATGAGGAATACGGCGGCGATACAAGATCTTTTCGCGCGGATGTTGCTTCGCGGCCTGAGTCTGCGACACTGGACCAATATAATGCGATCCCGGTGGAGGAGTTCGGCGCGGCATTGCTTCGTGGGATGGGCTGGAAGGAAGGTCAAGTGGTGGGAAGGGGAAATTACGATAGGTCTGACTCTAGCCGGGCGACTACACCGCGGGTACCTACCCGTCGTCCGGGGTTCCTGGGGATCGGAGCCAAGGATGTTTCCGGTGGGAAAGGTGCGGAGGTCGAGCTTGGAGCGTGGGGCAAATCGGCTATGCGCAAAGGAGCTAGAAAAGCTGGAGACGAGGGAAAGGACGGCGAAAAAAATACAGATGGCGTGTACATGCCGGTTATGTTGAGGAACTCTAAGACCGGCGAGACAATCACAGAAGAGGAGCTTGCTTTGCGGAAAAGGGAGACAAAGAAAGCGGAGGATAACGATGACTGGAAGGAAAGGCGGGATCGCAACCTTGAAAAAAGCGGAAGAGACAGAGACAGGGATTATCGACGTCGGGAGTATGAGGGTGACGATGATCGGAACGGGAGTCGAAGAACTGGTTCATCAAGGAGAGATCGCAGCCGGTCGTCCGGTGACCGACACTCTCGACCTCGAAAATATCAGGCCGAGGACAGCGATTTCCGGAGTGATAGACATTACCGTGAACGTGACAGGGAAGGAGATCGCGACAGACGCGATAGGGACCGGGATCGGGATCGCAAGAGCCATAGATACTATGACGATGATCGCAACGGTTCCAGACACTCCTCATCCAATGGTTCGAGCAGACATCGAGACCGGGATAATGAACGACGCCGGAGATAATCTGATAAATAAGCCAAAAAGTTGCATGTAAGTTCTCATCTTGGCTCTTTGGAGGCTCTAGGACTCAGAGATAGGAATTCGATATTCTGGACGGAATATTCCACTGTGTTTTGGATACACAATTTGGCGATAATGGTGGCTGATTGGGTATTGGCTTATATGCAATACGAGAGTAGGCAGGCTAAGTCTTGAGAGATAAAAAACCAAGGATAGTCTTTGGGGTGGTGGTATTATCTGAGGGAACTAAGAACATGACAAGAAACTTTTTATACACCCTGTATGTAAATGCAACACAAGAAGAAATGCTACACCTCCAATCAAAACACCGGTAGGATATATATATCGTATCACTCATCCCTGAATCAAGGTAAATGGGCGGGGGTCAATTCTTAAGTTGTTTATTCATACTTGCCGTCCGTAACATAAGAGGAGGGTTCTCTACGCCTCCGACATGACAACATCCTTCTCATGTTCTGCCTCTTCATTGTTCGAAGAGAGGCTGGAGAACGCCAGTCCGCCGAGGCCGACACCGCCGTCCATTTCCCCTAGCACCCATTCGACGAGGTAACTTTCATCCTCCAGCTCTTCGATACGACGATAATGGCGTTCGGTATAGGCAACCAGTGCTTGTAAGATGTCCTTCAGGGCCGCTGCCGTGCGCCCGTCCGTGCTCCGCTTCGCGAGCTTCGAGGATGCGAGCTCAACGAACGTCGAGGCGGGGTAGGAGCGGAATAGGGCGAAGAGAATACGCTGTGCGACCTTGGAGTTGCGGGCGTTTGTATTCCAGTCGCGCACCCTGAGGAGCAAAGTGCATAGGTTTTCCGGGTCTAGGGTTTGCAGGACTTGGTCGATGGATGGGTTGCCTGTTAGGCTGGTGGAGGAGTCATCCTCGTTATTCTTGGGGTTATAGGGATCGTCAGCGGCGTCAATGGCGGCGGTGAATAGGGATAGGAGGCGGCCGGGGTGGTTGAGTTGGAGGGCTAGGGTGATAGCTTCGCGGTAAGCTCCGGCGACGATATAGTTTTGCAGCTGCTGGTCTTGCTCCACTCGGGCGGAGTTGGCGTTGACAGTGGCGGTGTACGTGGCGGAGGTGGTGTCCGTCCAGAATGTGACGGTTGAATCGGCAGAGCCGGAAGCAAGTGAATATGGGGATGCTGCCTTTGGGGAGGAGGGTTTGGTGCCTTGGCGGGAGCCGGATGGTGTAGGGCTGGCCAATGCCCACACTCGGTCCTCGTGGTTGTCCAGTGTGGTCTCCAGTTCACCGGTGTATGGCGACCAGACCTTCACGAGACCATCCGCAGCCGCAGATGCAACCAGTGGTCGTAGTTGCGCGGCTACATTCCCTCCGGCCATCTCGTCGTCGCCGTCCTCGTCGTTTGCTTTGCGGGACATGTCAGGAGGCGGAAGCCAGAGCACCTTGAGGACGCTGTTGGTATGTCCTTCAAAGGTTAGGAGACAGCTGTAGTCAGACAGGCTCCAGAGCTTTACCGTTTTATCTCCTGATCCTGTCACGACCATGCCGCGGGTGGTGCTGCTTTTTGCATCCGCACTAAGGATGGGTGTGTCCTTAGGGGAGAAGCGTGCCGACCATACTCCTCTCTTGTGTCCACGGAGGACGCCCATCGTGGACCCATCTTCGGCCGACCAGATTTTGACAGTCCGATCTTGGGAGGCTGATGCGAATAATGTCGACGACGGGCTCACATCTAGAGCGTTGATGTCTTTCTCGTGAGCTTTCCGTGTGAAAATCGCTTTTGGGGTGTGTGGGTCGGCAGCGCTGGTAGCCCGTAGTTTGCCAATATTCCATCGCTTGATGGTGCGATCCTGAGAACCTGTGATGAGGAATTGGGGAGGGTGGTCCAGGGGGTCATTGTACGCAGGGGTGTTTGCTTGTGGCGCATCTCGTGGAAAGCTGACGGCTCCCAGAGACTCTGCGTGACCCGTCAAGACAGCAAAGCACGTGTAAGAGGATGTATTAGGGTCAAGACGCCAGATACGTGCCGTATTATCTTTCGCGCCGGTAGCTAACCAATGGCCGGACCAATCCACATCAAGACAGATGATGATGTCGTCATGGCCCTCTAGATGGGTGACGTCTGCGCCGAAATAATCCTGGTCCACTTCGGACGGCCGGCCTTTGGATGGCGCGATTGAAACCACTCTAATGCTTTCTGTGTTGGTTGCAAGAGCAAGCATTGAGCGGTCAGGACCGACGTATGCAAGATCGATGATATCGTCATCGTTGCCAGAGATGCGCCTGATGACCGGCAATGGTTCAAGTGTAGATCCAGGCTCAAAGTTAGATAGTGGTTCGATGGAGTGGAGCCTGAGGGTTTGGTCTGCGTGTACAGTTATGGCGAATGGCATGCCTGGGGTATAGTGGATGGCAACTATCGCCTCGAAGTCGGGGGCAGCCTCCTGCTCCTTGGTCACCTCGCCGCCCCTGTTAGAGTCCCATACACATAATCGGCCATTTTCGCCGCCAACCAGACACAGCTCACTTTCTCCAACAAAAATGGCCGCTTCGGCACTCTCCAGAACGGGGATAACTCTGCGTGTTTTGAAGGTTCGCATGTCCCAGATGATAACAGTCTTGTCTCGGCCGGCGGAGAGTAGTGCGTTTTCCGTTGGCGAGTATGATAGGCTCCGCACCACCGACACATGAGAATCGAGGGATGCTATTGATTTGCGCTTATTCAAATCCCACACTCGGACTTTACCCTCCTCACTTCCTGAGGCGAGTCGGAAGGCTCCAAGCGGGTCGAAATCCACATCGTCCATGTTTTCGTCCTTATCCACTCCCGAATTCTGTTTAGACTTCTTTTTATTTGAGGAGGACTTACCACCGCCATCATGGAGAGGTGCCTGAAAGAAGCACAATGCCGATATAACGCCACCATGGCCATGGAAACTATGCGTAATATAACCTCCCCGGATATCCCAGACCTTGATCGAGCCATCTGCAGCACCAGTTGCTAGGAGTGTGCTCGTTGGGTCCGTTGCAGTCGTGACTACAGGCGCAGTATGCGGTTTCAGACTTCTAACCAGCTTTGTCTCAATGTTGGGTGACGAGTCGTCGAACGGTGTTAGAGAGTATATCTTCATCGACATGGATCGAGAGCAAAGAACTACATGTGACGCGGACGGAGTGACTGATTCCAATCAGTTACAGTCCTTCAAATCAAACTATCGAGAGAAATAGACAAAAGAGCGAAACTCACTTGCTAAGCTGGTGATAACCTCGCCATCCTGAAAAAGTTCTAGGTCAGTCTATTTCGCCATTGCAACAGGATTTGCACTCAAACTCACCCCTTCGAGACTGGCGAGTTGGTTTCCAGTATGAAGATCGACAATGAGCGCATCCTCGCCCACACAGGTCACCAACAAGCGGCCGCTGGCATCAAGCGCAGTACTGCCTCCGGTGTAGATAGGACGCAGCGTTCGCGACGCCTCAAAGGTCGTTTTGACCACAGCTTTAGACATAATTGGTAGCGGTTCCCCAGAATTCAGAGTCTATAGCAACCTATCGCGCCATGGTATGGCTACTTCCAATAGTACGTCGCAATAATCGAGATTTGTTGTCGCTTTTCGTCGCTTGCGGCACATTTGCGGCGAAACTTTTTTTTTGAGACGTGTTTGCTCTGTTTGTATGATTTACAGTGTTTGACTCTCTCATAGCCCGTGCACTAGACGCCACAGGCGCTGCTTCCGCCCCACATGAGGTGATATTGTTGCTTTGGGGAACTGCCTCAGCACTATGTATCCTTGAACTTCTGTTCAACTCCCCACAAGTCTACATCTCGACGATAAGATGACTCCGTGATCTGCTGCGGCGGAAGACAGCATAACTTCCCGCACAATGGGACGTCGAGCGTACTTAAATCGGCTAGCTTTGGTAGGAGTTCAACCTTTCTCTATTTCCTGCGGGTTGCCTTGAGTCGCCTTGAATGTCTGCTCTCTTGTTCTTTGCTTTTTGCATCTCTTTTCGGTTGTTTTAAATTCCAATCTGATTTTTTTTACTTGCTCCAATTTCTCTTCCCTTAGAATGTCTGTTAGAGATTGAGTGTTCGTACTATATTTCACCCCCCCTTACGATTTGATGTCATGTGGATGATTTACCCAGATGACAGTGGCTCCTCCACCCCTTTGTCTTGGATCACATGAAAATATTTCTGGATCATTTATTGATATGGGTTTTCAAGGGTCGCTCGCCGTACGAGGCCCCGGAACGCTTTCTAGACTCTACATTGGACCAAACAAACCCGAGACAGCGGCGCACTTCGGCTCTTTATTCAGACAGATATGTTCAGGAATACGATGAGAGGGGACATCCAATCAACCCAGAGTCGAAGACCATTGGGAAGGAGCTTCGGCGAGCCAAGAATGATATTCTTTCAACCATGGGTATAGTTGTCAGTGAGGATGGAAATCGTGGACGAACGGAACAACAGAAAATCGATGTAATAGTGGCCGAGAATGATTATGGCCTGGTCATGGTCACTCTTGACCAGATCTCGGTCTTTCTTGGATCGTGGTGGACTTCCTCACTTACTGGGCGGATACAGGTGAGCCTCTTAATTTCTGGAACCGAGAGCTTGAGACAAGACACCTAACCAGATTGGGCATGAAAAGACCTTCAAGAGCTATGCCAGCATACCTCTCATGAACATTATAACCCAAGAACGCGCTTCCCTCGGAACTCTGGGGTTCTACTTTGCTGGAGTTCCGGCGTGGGCGGTGTCAACATGCTTATCGATCTGCCGACACCATCCCCTAGAGCGTTTAACGACGGCTTTACTGAACCGCTTTCCTAACGATGACGCATTATCTAGATTTGTGAGAGGGGCATTTACGATGCTACATTCTGCGTAAGTATAGAAAACCCTACTATTCTCATAACTACAATAATAACAGCTCCTAGAGCACGAGGAACTCTTCTAGTCCTAGCGATGCAGACATATATGTATTCTCTTTTACAATCTCTCCACCTAGTTCACCCTGCTACCCTGCCAGGTGTCGGATTTTTCTTGCCGTTTGGCGAGCTTGCTGCAATGCAGATTCCTCATCCCCCCACGGCCTACACGTTCGAGACTATTGCTACCTTCTTGTTGAACCTATTGAAGACGCCATCCCTATTTTACGTTTACGTTTACTTACGTCCAGTGATTGAAATCCGTCTTTACAGGTTTATCCGCAGGCGTCTACCCAAACCTACCCTCACTGACGACCTCTCTATTAAGGTAGCTTTAGATAATGACCTCATTGATTGGATGGTGCCGACGCTCGGCCGCCGAGCTGAAGAGGAGACCCGACGCACTAACCTTTCTTTCATGGAAGATCTTTTATATGAGGTGAAGGTCTTCCGCGGTTGGGTGGGGTCTAGGCTTGGACTAAAACCAAAGCAAACGCCACAGGCTGGTGAACATATGGCAGAGTCCCGCCGCAGGCGAGAGTGGTTGGAATCACTGCCAGTAAGCATTGAGCAGCTGCAAAACGAACGACAATCCCGCGATCATCAACCCCAGGTGCAATCGACGCAGTCCACCCATCCCGGGGAGCAGTCCGCGAGCCATGATGGTGCGCATTCGAACACTCCTAATCAATCTATCTCCGTTCAAGCTTCTGACTCCAGGGCTACCGAAGCCGGCGACGGATCCTTTTCACACGAGGACGTCCCTATCCCTCAATTGCTAGTGGATACGAGGAATGGTGACTCCTCGGATATGACCCCACTCAGACGAGCCAGGAATATTTCCCTCACCACCAGCCCATCACCATTGGATACTCCAGGGACGCACCAGGAAGAGAGTGTTGTTGCAAGTGAGAGCGGACGTGGCTCTCGATCAAACACCCTTTTCTCACACCCATCATCCTCCGCATCGTCGTCATTACCGAGCTCCCCTCGTGTTCGGACACAGTTGATTCAAAACTCAGATGTCATTGCTATGCAGCTGGAGCTTGGTAGCCACCATACCGAGGACCAGGATCGAGCCAGGCCCGAGGAAGACGATGGGCGTAGCCAGCAGAACCCTAACGAAGAGCGACCCGACCGTCGCTCAATATCAGAATTTCTCGACTCTCTTGTGTCAAACCAAGGTCTCACCTTTGCCTCCGTAGTTAACTCTGAAACCGCAGATATTGATGCCATATCCAACCTTACCACAGGCGCATCCCTGGAGGTTGGGGTGAATACAACGGTTCCTGCGCCCCAGGCTCAACCAGAGAGCCAAAGAGAAGAGCGACCGGGTGTCGAACTGGGCCCTGTGACGAGCCAATCCCGCGCTGTTAACGTACTTCCCGATGGAGTCGAAGAGCCAAGTCACGATGAGACCATCAATCGACCATCTGAAGCAGAGCCAAATTTAGAAAACGATTTCGATTCGGAGATATTTCCACGCATATCGGACCCCAACGTACGCCAAGAACCAACGGCGAATGCTTCCCCAGTTGCCCACCGAGTCACAATTCTCTCTGCCCTTCCTGTCGACTCACTTTCCTCTCATCTTGCATCTATGATCACAACTGCGCTATTTTCCCCGCTTGAATCATTCTACCTCCGGTCCTTGGCTTCGTCATACCTCGCATCTTCCGGTGCTTCTGCTGCTCTTCGGTCTGATGTTTATGGAATGGGCGTCTGGTGTGGTGGTTCTTCTCGGTCTCAAATCCTCCCATATATGGGCAAACTGACTCTCATGATGGGTGTACAAGCTGCCGTGAATGCTAGCGTATGGGGAGTCATTTCAGGCACTGCCATCAAGATCGGGCGGAAGTGGTGTGGCTGGGGAACGCTTTGATTCTCCTATACCGTGTTACCGGTGTGCATATCATTCTTAAGTGTATATGGCTAAGATCTTTACTCTTTCTCTCCTAAACCCGTGACTGCCATTTCGGTTCGTTAAGGTTTATAACAGTAATATACCTTGGGAATTGATTCAAAAAATGTTGACATATTTCTCTGTATTGTATTATATCCCCTCATAAAAATGTACTGCAATGCTTCTCCATAGCTCTACTCGGTCGAAAGGCACGACCTTTGTAATAATTTTCCAAATGACATACCATATGAGAGCCCAGGGAAAAAGAATTTCGTATCATGATCATAAATTTTATTATACATATGGTGCGTTCAAATCAAGTCCACACATGAAAGAATATTTAACAATACCATGCTCGGTTGCCAAAACCTAAAGCACTTACAAGTACAGATATCATCCCAAAATTTCACTTGATTCAAGCTAAAGATACATATTGGCGGGAGCCTTTCCCACCCCTTATCTAGACGGAGCCTTTCCCTTCCGATTCGTCATGCCTGGAACTCTCCTCCGCTCCCAGATCATAAGATACCCTTCACGGGTGAAGAGGGTCTCACTCTCGGCCCGTTTCACGAACAAATCTTGAATCTCCAGCCATTCGGGCCCCCTCTGTTCACCGGTGTGTTGCTCCCTTTGGAGCCGGCTATTCTCTGCCGCCATTGCCTTATCATGCAGCTGGACGAGCCAGGATACTTTCTCGGATCCGGCGCCGGCGCCGCTCGAGGATGCTCCCGAAGCGGCATTGACGCCCTTATCGGCCGCCGCGTCATCAGTTGCTCCCGGAGCAATGATTGTGGGGTCCAGGATGATGTTCGAGACGAGGTCGTAGAGGATTGGTTCTCCGGGAGGGCAGATGTCTGGGTTTGGCTCTACGTATGGAGCCATGTCTAGCGAGCGGGGTGAGGGAAAGGTGACGATTGTGGGATTCCGCTCGGAGACGAAGCGGTTCTTGCTGAAGCGTTTGATGTGGAAAAGGAGGTAGGGCGGGAGAGGATGGAGGAGACGATGGCGTACGCGGTGAGCGAGTTTCTCGGACGCAGTGATGCCGTTGTACTTGTTGAGGAGGGTGGTGAGGGGTACCTGGGGGATAATGGATTCTCGGTTCGCGGATTGGAAAAGTGGGGTCGGGGGTAGGTCCAAGGTGAGGATGAGGAAGGGGGTTGTTTGGCTGGTGATTGTGCCAGATTCCGTGAAGACGAGACGCGCGTTTTGGGTGTCGGAGTGGGCGGTGATTGCTTGACTTTCGATTCTTAGGTGGCCCTGGAAGGCGGCGTGCACGACACTCGTCGGCGTCTTGGATGGTTTGCGTGAACCACCGAGGGAAAGATGGAGGTTATTTAGGAACCAGGATAGAAAATCCACAGGGTCAGATTGTTGCGTGAGGGTGAAACGTTTAGATGATCGCAGGGCGACCTCCTGTAGGAGTTCGTGCGGGGATACGTGGGACCGAAAAGCCTTGGGATTCCAGAGCTTACGGACCAGTGTGCTGAAACGGAGGGCCAGTTGGGGCGTGCCAGGCTGAGGGAACTCATGGAGTAGGAAGTAATTGCGGATCGGGAAGACATGGGCTAGAGACTGGACTACCACGTTCAAATAATCATTTGCCTTGATGTTGTTCATACCCACGAAACCTAGAAGCATGAAACTTAGTGATGTCGCTCAAATGGTTTCGGAATTGAGATATTACCTGGTCTGTAGCGATTCCCCGAAAGATCAAACGCATCATCAACCTCTTTGTCGAGCTTCGTCACTTCATCCTTGATGTAGTACGGATCTACCACGTACTTGATGTCATCCAAGCTCTTGTTGTTGACCTCGTACCCCTCGGGAAGAACATAGACCTTCTTGGTGCCCATATTGATAAAGACATGATGTCCGACTTCCAACGCATGGAAGTAAGCGTTCGACTTGGGGCCTCTGCCCTGGAAGTACTTGCCGCATACGAGACAAGCGTATACATTGATATTGGACAAGCTGATCGAGCACAGTTTCTCAAAGTCAAAGTCTAGGATTTGGCGGTTGATCGTGTCAAGGTAGAGGTCACTGTATCCCTCCATCGGCGCGGTCTGCCGTTTCGGAGCAACGATTGCCGGTCGGTCATCGTCCACTGCCTCATCTTCGTCAACCTCAACTCCAGCCGCCTCATTCAGCTCCTCCCCCTCTTGGTCTGCAGCCGCGAGAATATCCTGTCCGTTGCGCTCGTGCTGCTCTCTTTCCTGGCCGCTAGCCCGACGTAAAGGCAAGGCTCCATGACGGGGATCATCCTCCGGCAGACCATCGCCGGTTTCTACTCGGGGCTTCTTCGAGGCTGGAGAGCCGACAGAAACCTCCTCTTCTAGCGACAGTTCAGCTTGCCTTTTAGACATCATGACTTGCGGGGAACTCCTAGAAAAATCGAGAGGGGAGAGACTGCGGGCTTCTTCGAAATCCTCACACGCCACGGAAAGAGAGATGGATGCAAACACGGCAAACACCAGGCTTGGCTCCATCGCCATCCACAACTTCATCATGAGTGGAACAGAAGTCGCGATTGCTCTCTTGGTCTTGAAACTAAATATGCATATGCCCATTGTATTATTATTTAATGCCATTTCATTGAGCGTCTACGAAGCAACCATTATGTGGCTTTTCAGGGTGGCCCAGACTACACCGGGATAAATTGCAAGAATTCGCCTCAAAATCCTAATTTCCATGACATCGGAAATGAAAACGCAAAGTCATAAGATTGGTATGATACAGCACCTAACTACGCGCACTTGACAATTTTGTTATTGTCGAAGTCTACCTCTCTCACTCCGTCCTTGGTTATTACCTTGACCAAAACCTGCAGGGCATTAGCTATTTCCATTCCCCATGCAGCATAGGAGGGAGGGACTCTTTCTATAACGTACCCCCTTGTAGTCGATCGGTAGTCGGCGCTTCAGCTCATCTGTACACATCTCTAGGAGTTTCATACCTTCCTCAAGGGAGATATCAGGGTGATGATGTTTATCGAGGGTCGATAAGCAGTAGTATCTGGCGATGTTTCTTAGCTTGGGGTATTCCGGGTTAGGGATCATTGGTTCCACCACACTTACTGGGCATAACCATGAGCGGCATATGGGACGGGAGCCAGCGAGGCCAGGTAGTCAATCCAATACAAGTGGGGTTTCTGGGTGATAGCGTCAAGTCCGCCCAGCAGGAGGTTGACTGTGTAGGGATTCCGCGACCGTAAGCTCCGTGCCAGCTCTCCTCGCACAAAATTGGCCACGGCGTTCGGGGCTAGCTCGGTGTCATTTCGCATTGTGTATAGCTGGATATTGGCCTGGATGTATTCTGCAAATTGCACTATTTGAGGAGTTCTAAGGTTAGCTCCGCGAACATCCTTTCCTCCTCGTCGGTGATGGATGACGAACCGGTGTCTCCTGCTTCTCCTGAGAAAGCCATGAGCGTGTGCTTATTCAGTTGTCGTGTTTTATCATCTTCAGCTTTGAGAATGGTCGGGCCCCTCATAGCAGCTTTTGACGCTGCCAGAATGACAAAGTCCTTGCCCGTGATGCCAAGTAGAACCTCCCTGTGGGAGAGTCGGTCAGTCAATGCCAGTGGCTTCCATCGAGTGGAGAGTGCCCATACATGTCTGCGATTGCGTCTGAATTACTGGCGTAGAAACGATGTATACAAGCTGAAGGCTAATGAAGTAGGGTGTAAAGGGAAGAGAGAAAGGGAAAAGAAATGCTGGTCGATTACTCAATGGCCGCGCGGAGCTTGCTTGCCTGGGAGCTGTTGCTTTGGGAGCCTGAGGCGGAGAGCTGCCCTGCTGAGTCATCATTTAGGCATAACTTTGTTCCCGAGACCGCCTGCACGGACCACCGGCAGAAAAAAAAAAAAGAGAAGAACAAAAGTGAGCGGGAGCACGAGAGAGTATCGTGAGTGCCAACCACCCCAATTGAACGACGTCCTTGCCGGTTGCGCTTCAATCAGGTCATCCTAACTGCCTATGTCGTCTTTCTTTACACTCCCCGCATCCCAGCGGAAGCGCAAGAGGGAGGACCGTGCTGGAGCCCCCGCATCCAAGAAACGGGGCGTGGATGCGGAGGGAGACGGGCGCTCGAAGAGTGGGAGGAGGACGAGGGAACGGGAGGAATCGATCTCGGGTAGTGATATAGATGAAGATGAGGCAAGCGTGGTGTCAGGGCTGTCGGAGGAAGAGAGTGGTTCGGAATCTGACGAAGGAGAGACAGCCGCCGAGCGACGGTTGAAGCTGGCGGAGCGATATCTGGACAATGTTCGGGATGAGGTGGAGGATTTTGGGTTCGATGCTGCGGAGATTGACAGGGACTTGATTGCAGAGAGACTAAAAGAGGATGTGGTATGTTTGGGAAATCTTTTTATTGCTAGGTACATGTTTCAAACTGACACCGTGCACAGGATGAATTCAAAGGCCGAGTCTACCGACAGATAGCTTCCGATCTAGCTTTTTCGACGGCCTCACATGCATTTTTCCGGGCAGACACTCAATCTTTAACCTCAATCGCTGTACATTCTCCGTATGTTTATACGGTATCCAAGGATAAGACATTGATCAAGTGGGAGCTCGCTGCCCCCGCCTCCTCGACAACCGCCATCACACCCACAACGAACGGTCGCCCGCCTCGGCCGCAGCGGAAAAAGCCAAAGCAGGTTCGCTTTGCAAGGGGCTTACAAAAAGTCGCAGAGGGTCGGGAAGGCCAAGGTCATACCAAGAATATCCTGTCGGTTGCGGTATCTCCGTCGGGAAAATTCGTGGCTACCGGAGGAGAGGACAACAAACTTATAATCTGGGATGCAGCAACCCTAACTCCCATGCAGACCTTTACGCAACACCGTGATTCGGTCAGTGGGCTGGCTTTTGCTCGCCATATCTCCACCATGAGCTCTGGGGAACAATTATTTTCAGGCTCTTTCGATCGAACCATCAAGACCTGGTCGGTCAGCTCCGCTGGCCACGCCTACGTGGAAACTCTGTTTGGACACCAAGACCACGTCACATCGCTGACCGCTATGACGATCGATCAGTGCATCAGTGTTGGAGCTCGCGACCGTACAGCCAGATTATGGAAAGTTGTGGAGGAGTCCCAGCTAATTTTCCGAGGCGGTTCAACCAAGAACTCTTACCAAGAAAGCAACATGGATTGTGTCGCACCCTTACCCCCTACCCATTTCGTTACCGGCTCCGACTCTGGATCTCTCTCGCTCTGGTCTATCCACAAGAAAAAGCCTCTCCACACCATCCCTCTTGCCCACGGGCTTGATCCCCTTCCACCACTAGAGGAAATGTTCCCAGAAGCCGATCGGGAAACGGCTGCATCCAACACTCGCCACCTTAAACCGATGCCCCGATGGATCACCGCCCTCACAACGGTTCCCGGGACGGACATTGTCCTCAGCGGCAGCTGGGATGGCTGGATCCGCGCATGGAAGATATCCGACGATAAACGAACCATCCACCCCTTAGGTCCAGTCGGTGGGGGTAATTCGATTCCATCCAGCCCTGACACCCCATCCCGACAACTCGAGCAGAGCCTTGCCCTAGATGCGGATGGAATGCAGGAAGAGCCCCTCATCAAGGGCGTTGTCAATGGCATCGCAGCCTTTGAGCGGCGAACAGGCTCAGTGAAGCCTGTGCAGGACCCCACGGAGTCGAACTCAAAGTCAAAGTCGAAATCCTCAGCCCCCGAAGCGCGGGGGCTCTGCATCGTTGCGGCTGTCGGTAAGGAGCATCGGTTTGGACGATGGAAATGCTTTGGCAACAACTACCACAAAGGACCTACCTCCGACGGTCGGAATGGAGCAGTGGTTTTTGAGGTTCCGCTTGCTTCTGACGAGCAATAAAGCTGGTTAGAGGAGACCAACTGTGAGATGACATATTTGGTTATTTTAAGACTCGATTGTATTTTATTCTATTCCCAGGCTGGTGGCCTTGCATATTTATTGAAAAGTTCAGCCTACTCCTTTAATCCCTTCTTTTTGTAGGTTCGTCGCAATATTCTTGTCGATTCTAACACTAGATTTCGTGCTGATATTCCTGGCGTCATTTCCTGAGAATTATGTTGAGAGTCTCCAGCGGGTGAGTGCTCTTAATCTACCAAGAAAGAAGGCGTGCCTCAGCCGAGGTAGATCGTCGCCCAGTGTTGCGAATCCAGCGAAAGTCGGAGGGATACAGACGGTACCTAAATCTATCGCAGTCTCACTGTCGACCTCCAATCCTCCAATCCAACAAGCACCAGACATCTCGCCTCCACTCCCATCCATACCAGTAGCATATCATACCCATGCACCCCCCATCACCATGGCTGAGCACCGCCATCTAGCAGCCCCCCATCCCCAATGGGAAAACGTAAGAGGCCCTTCCAAAATCCATATCCATTTTTTATATAGTACTAAACAACCCCAACATGCACCAAGTTCCCCCATAATCTTCCCCCTAACACCCGCGCACTCAGCATGACACGGAACCGACTCCCTATAACCCCGCAACCAGATCTTGATATCGAGGAGTTCACCATCCCAGCTCGCGATTCCCATCCCATTCGGATCCGCTCATATAGGCAGCAGCAACGGCAGAAATTCTCCCCTGGATCAGACGACGATAGTAACAGTCCATCTGCGCTCCCGCTCCTGATCTACTTCCACGGCGGCGGTTTCGTCACAGGGAGCCTGGAAACAGATGATGTTTCCTGTCGAGCCATTGCAGTTGAGTTTCCCTGTCTTGTATTGAATGTCGAGTATCGTCTTGCGCCGGAGTATCCGTTTCCTGTTGGATTTGAGGATTGTATGGATGTTGTGCGATGGGTGGGTTTACTTTCTCTTCTCATCCCTATAGCCCTAATCAATGAATCAATAAATAATGTAGGAAAAAAGGCCACAACCCCTCAAGCCCAGAAAACACTTTCAACAAACCTCCACAAAGCCTTCATCATAGGCGGCACCTCAGCCGGCGCAAATTTTGCAGCGGGGATCGCCCATGTAGCCGTACAGGAACATCTCTCCCCACCCGTAACGGGGCTATTACTTCTCGCAGGCAGTTTCTGTCATGAGAATGCGAGGCCAGAGAAATACAGGGAGCGGATTCTGAGTATTGATGAGATTCAAGAGTCGCCAGGGCTGACGCGGAGGGCGATTGATGATTTTGCTGGTGGGTTTCTTTCCTCCCAGGCTCCGCCGCCCCCCCCCCTTTATACAGTATTTTCTAGTGGACTTACGTGAGGGAAAAGGTAAATATGGTGCACCCCCGGGTGATGTTCGAAGGTCGCCGGTACTGTTTAAGTCGCACGCGAACTTAGCTAAAAGGGTCGTTTTCCATATATGTGGTTGGGACCCGAGACGAGATGAGGGTTTGTTATTGGAGGAGTTGTTGCGGTTGGAGGGAATCCAAACGAAGAAATATGTTTATCCGGGTCTTCCGCATGGGTTCTGGACTACTTGTCCAGATCTTGATGCCTCAAAGGACTGGGAAAAGGATCTGTTGGAAGGGGTTAAGTTCTTATTGGATGAAGAAAAATGTACCTAGGACCAGTGGAAGGTTACATAGCTCTATGGATGTCCGGCATGTCTTTTCATTTCATCATGTAGGTACCGAGGTAGTATCTTTTTTTTTTCTTTTTCTAATAAATAGGACCTTCGCTCAAGGATGAAAGGATTTTAAAAATCCGTGACAAAAAAGAAAATACCGGCCGACAACCCAAAGCCCTTGTGGTCGTGAATTCATTAAAAAGGAGAGAGACTCATTAAACAACCCTTACCTTGGGGGAAATCGGGTCATGAATGTGCTTTCAAACCCAAACCGAGAGCCCATGGCAGTCCGTTGATTTTGCATGCTAGCGTTCAACAATTCGTTATTAACATGACCCTCGACAGCTTCAAAAAAAGGAAACCATCTAACGCGTGGCTGGCCAGCAATTCCCCCTTGCCCTTCTCACTGGCCCAACGGGACCTTCGTCTGAGTCGTCATCGAGGTCAATAGCGTGCATGACAGAAGAACCGGCATGCTGTACACCGCGAGAATGAGCAAGGCCGCGACTGTGCACTGCTGCATGCAAGCCTGATGGAAGCGATCTGACATTCCTTGCAGTTCCGGCGCTCACACGGGCTGGAGAGCTTGATAGTATTTGATAAGTAGGAATGCGTCGTCGATTCCCATCGACAGCTGGCCGAATCGGTTGCTCTTCTTCGTCAGAGTCATCCTCATCATGCTCCTCATCGTTTTCTTCGAAGACATCCTCATCGCTCTCGGGCATCGCATCCGAATCGTACATTCCCGACTGATCAACGCTGTATTCAGAGCTTGGTTGATCATTGTAAATCGCTTCTAAACCCTCTGTGGCATATCCACGGCGCCCCACTATGGTAGATCGATCGGAATCCGAGCCATAATCATGATGCTCATCGTCATCGATAAAGCCATCCATATCTGTGTCATCATCCTCTTCTTCATCCTCGTCCTCTTCTTCTTCATCGTCATACCCTACATCATGAGAATCCACTTCGGAATGGGCATGGGGATGACCCATTCCAAAGTTTGCCTGTCGGAGTACGTGGGGGTTGCGCGTCAAGTCATGAAGTTGGTGGCGGAGGTCCTCTGGTAAGGCATCAATGGGAATCCCCTCATACCAATCGTGCCAATCAAAGTCGTGGCCACCTTCCGCAAAACCGTCCTCTTCTTCCTCGAAATCATCCGTCATTTCTGTGCCCGAGTCTGTCTCTGACCAATCTGAGTCTGACATCGACCCCATATCTCGTCGGTATCCGCACTGCGTGCATTCATCATCCTCCAGCTCAAATGTGCACCTTGGACAGCGGAGGACGTTATCTTCGAGGTCAACGATCGGCTGCGGGATTGGCGCCCTCGTTCTGTTGTTGAAAACACCACGGAATAGGCCTCCATCTCGCGGGTGCTCATTCTTCTTGTCCGTTTCTAGCCTATTAGCCTCTTCCCGTTGGTGAGCTTTGTGTTGATCTGTGGTTTCCTCCTTCTCTAGTAGCTCGGGACGACTCGTAAACAGCTGAACCATCGCACGGACCTATAAAACGTAAGTCAGCGGGTAGATCTCAATGATTTAGTTAGTATTACATACCAGATACGCAGGCGCCGGCTGCGCTTTCACCGGAGCTCGACAGTCGGGGCAAGTTTTACGGTTAGTCCTTGCCTCCACAAACCATGAAGAGAGACACTAGTTATGGGGCTGTTAGAGAGAAGTCGCACAAGAGCAGGAGCAAAATTTTCTACTCACTCCATAGCAAAATGTATGGCCACAGGCAAGTGTGAAGGGCTCGTAGAGAGGTCGGATACAAATACCGCATTGTATAAGGGCGCGGAGATCATCGACATGTCCCTGTAATGTTTGGAAAAGCTGATGGTAGGGGTCATGTGTCAGCATGACTCCGCGAGGAAATCCAGAGGGAAAAACTTACCCCCGTCGCATCATTGACTGTGGGAACCTCTGTACCACTGGCGTCGTTAGAGCTGTTGGCGACCGAAGTAGCTCTGGACATTTTGCAACACGACCTCTCAATGCTGAGGTGAAAATTCCGGTAAAACTCGGGGAAACACGATCAACACAAGCAAGTGGTAAAGAACAAAATATAAGAATAGAAGAAATTTGTCTGCTTCTCGGGGGTAGCGAGGGCTGGGAAGTGTGGGTTGTTGGTCAAGTCATCGATAGTAACAGTAGGCCAGAGTGCCGTGAATGAAAGGCAGGGACAGGTGAGAACAAAGCAGGTGAAGCAAGAAAGAGAAGAAAGGGCTAGTGGAGTTAAGAATCAGCCCGCGGGATTTGACGAACAGGAAGGAGAAAAAGTAACAGCAGTCATCACTATTCTCCTAGTGAAGCAAAGCAAGTCGGCAAATGATGGTTCGGGGAGCATCAACACCATCATTCCTCAGAAGAAAAGCCCAGGCGCGTGCAGCCAAACCTACCAAACACGGACTCCTAACCCGAAGCGTTGATTTGATCACTTTATTCGCAGTGGATTCCTTGTTAATTCCGCTGCCGATCACTTTATACCTGGTATCTTCTATATCACTTTTTCACTTTCAATTTCTGGTCTCCTTTTTTTTTTCTAGTTACAAAATTCCCTTTCCCTTAAACTCCCGCCTGTCGACAAATTCAAGGTAGCAATTAACCCCTCTTGTTACCATCCAGAGACGGCTGGGGTAACAAGCACCAGCCTTCCCTCGCAAAACTGACGAGAGAGTTTAGGGCCTAGGCCATGATAACTGTCACTGAAATGTTTAACACTCCTCTCTAGCTGAAACAAGGGCTTTTCTACCTAGGTCTTTCACTATACTCATTTCAAGACCCACCTATTTTTATATGGCCTTAAATCTACCGCAAAAGACCTCAACTACAGCCCCCACTCTTTGAATTTTCTCAGCAACCTGTTCATTCCTGAGCCAAAGTCAAGTGTTACTCTATAGGCTGCAGGCTACAGCCTACAGGCAGAAAAGTAGGATAAGTACTTTCATTCGATTTGGAATCGTTTCGAAATCCGCAACATTAATCATGGCTCAGCACTTGACCAAGGAAGATCAATCTAGTAAATCATACGCGCTATATTCCCCCAAAGCAACAGGTGAGCAGGGACCTCTCATCCAGGATACTGAAAAGAAAAAAAAATGAATAAGTGAATGAAATAAAATAAAATAAAAATTAAAGAGAGAGAGAGAGAGAGACAGAGAAAGAGATCAACTGCGCCTGCAACCGTATTTATAACTTCTCAATGCAACTTAGTTCGTGGGAATAAGACCACGCTTCCTCAATCGCTCCAGCTTAAGATCTTTCGATATCAAATGACTGTCGTCAACCGCACCTTGCACGACCTTGTCATCCTCGACTATTTCCTTGTCCATATGCTCCAGGAACTCAATCTGTTGACGAATGAACTGCTTCAGGCGAAGCGTATGGAGGGGACGCCCTGCCCGCTGTTGGTCCCGCATCAATCTATTGGCATCGCGGAATCGATCCTGAAGCATCTCAAACCGGTACTCTGCGAACTGGTGATATAGCTCGCTCAAGTTTGAAATGGGACGAACGGTCGTGAGAACAGTATCATCCTTGGTGTGCGAAGCACGAGGTCGGAAAGAAGTCACCATGGTGACTCTCTCTGCGGCTCCCAAAGCGCGGAGGGCTTGATGCTCAATATACCGTCCCTGGAGAATCACAGCAGATCCCTGAAGAGGCTCGTAAGTTTTGATCAAGTAGTATGAACATGGGCTACCCTTACCATCTGCGGGCCGCGAACTTTGACCACCTCGCCATTTCCTTTTCGAAGCGCGGTTTCACCTCCTCTCATGTTCGTACAGTCCGAGAGCATCGTCACACACACGAATGGGTAGCTATCTGTGTGCCAGTCAACAATAGGATCATTGTCCTCCGGCCCGGTGACCTGGTTTTCGTTATCCATATCAAGGTTCAACCCCTTGTTCTTCTCCTCGGTGTTGATGGAAATATTGATATGACCAATCTCGAAATCCATAGCAGTCACAAGATCAACCCCCGCTATATTAGAGATAATAGCTAGTGTCTCGGGATTCTTCCAAGCGTCGTATACAAACGGTGCACATCTGAGCAAATATGTCAGCATTAACTTAGACTAAGTCTAGAGGATGAACCAACTTGGCTGCGTATCCTCTCAATTGACATTGTGCAAGTTCGCTTGAGTACTTGTACTCCTTGAAGACTTTCTCGCAAAGGACCTCACTTCTCATCCGTTGAATGGCTTCTGTAGAGAACAAAGAGAAAGGCTCAGATACACCTATCGGAGAAACCCCTCGGTTTTCAGGATAGCCAAGTTCAGCCATACTGTATACCTTGGATGGGGGGGTGTAGCTCAGATGCTTGGACGAATCAAATGAGACATTGTTGGAGGGATTCCCCAGAAGGCCGAGGGTATATCTTTTGAGGTTGGCTATTTGGCCTTCATCGGTAATAAGCTGCGTCATCGCCATTGAGGTCGATTCAAAGGTTGCCACCGCTGCCATCTCTATATCTTACCTAAGTCTTAACAGAAGTCAACACTTACTC
Source organism: Aspergillus diversus (assembly GCA_027569885.1). Taxonomy (NCBI): domain Eukaryota; kingdom Fungi; phylum Ascomycota; class Eurotiomycetes; order Eurotiales; family Aspergillaceae; genus Aspergillus; species Aspergillus diversus. The sequence continues at coordinate 48,437 of JAPDKZ010000076.1, forward strand.
GGGGAACGAGGCCTATCAATTACACATTGCTCACACGAGATTGAGAATTACCTGCGTATTCCCCTGTGACAAACCTTATATCGAATAAAAGTATAATATGATGATCAAGGATGGGACGACCAGAATAGTTTATGATGTTGAAAATGGATAATGGCGTGGTGGAAGAGGGGCCATCAAGCAGAGGCATTTATACTCTTATCACGCCGGTGCTGGATTCACCTGGAGAGATAAACTTTATCGCAATTAATAAGAGATTTCATTGTGTAACTCGAACACCATGTATATTCATTCGAATCCATTGCCTTGGTTGACGTTGCCCATCGGATGCATGCTCCCAGATCTGGGTCGATTCATCTACCACAGTGGAGACAGGCCACACCCATCAGGAAAACCTTGATGGTCGATATGGAAACAGTTCCTAAGTTTGGATTGACACTGGTGATCCATACTCCTCTGAAAGGGTAGTTTTCACAGCTAGTCTCCATCTACTGATAAGTTACAGGGCCCTTTTCAATTGGCGAAACAACAGTTAGAAGAAAGAGCTATCTGCATCCTTCGTATCATAGGCCAAAGCCGAGAGGCCATGGCAGAGGTTTATTTGGGAGATTCAAATGACACAGAACAATTATTCATCGAAGCTGTACGCGATAGACCTCAAACCCTCATCGGGTGGATCTCCTAGTAGCTAACTAGACAAAGAATCTCCCATAACAGTGACGCACTAGGCAGTACAGGTTGATCAGGATCCAAGACATGCAGGGCTAAATTGGATAGTTTCAATTTGCCTTCCACTTTTTGGTCTTCTTCACCCGAACAAGGGAACTTTTGACTAGATTTGGAATTAGAATCTAAAGAGTCTGGCTCCTCTCACTTATCAGTACATGTTGCGGCTATCAGGCCATCAGCGCCGTGCTCGAAATAGATCCCCGCTTCCTGGAGGATGCGAGTGAACATGATTCACTTCTAGAGGCATGCATCAGCTAGATGTTACTTCTGTATTAGTTTTTATAAACTGGGTCTAATCACTGCCTTCAAAGTTCCGGCCATGCGAAGACTACCTCGAGCCGACTTGCGTGGTTGATCAGCTCTAAGGAATTGTTTCTGTTTCTAGGTAATTCACTTCTATATAAAATCCACTAAGGTTATCATGTGGGGCGTCAAGATTGGTACCGTCGCATCCATGCACAAGTTTCTACGAGTAACTCGCCATTCTCAACCAAACCTTCCAGGCATCAAGGAGATCTGTTAGTCCTACAACTCAAGATTTGAACCTTTCTTTATTCAACAATTGAATAGCTTTACCGACCGGACCTACTGTTCTGAGCGCACCTAAGCTAAGTTGTTCTATTAATAGGTAATGAACGTCTAGAAGACATCCGCCTATTATTGCTGCTGCATAACCACACACCTGCCAAACGCATCACTTACTGCTAAAGAGAGAAATTGATCATTCAAACCATATCTCCTGAGGTAACTACTAGTAGGTAGTCAATAGGTATTTGTTAGGATTGCACGCAATCATTTTTTCCATGGCACAGGGCAAGGAGTCCCCCCGCATACTTCAAAACGTACAAATCGTGATAGGTGGTTCGACGTCCAGTAGATCCAAAACTCGACTTAGGTACCTCTGCAAGAGATAATTTTTGGATTGAATCTTACATATTCTTCATGATCAAAAAAAGAAGAAATTGTTTTCTGTTCTATCTACCAGCAAAATAGTATTTTTCTTTGTTCTTTTTTGTTCTTGTCCTTGACTTCCGCGCCAAGACTGAAACCGCCCCACACTTCCTCTTTTTTACAGTTTCTCCTCCTCGATCTATTTCCTTTATTGCTATTCAGGCTATCAACATCGCGGAAAAAAACCGCATTGACAAATTTTGCTCATTTTCACATCCTACAGCCTTATCGGAGACGTAAACCCGCCGACATTTGGATTCAGTCGACCATGACCTCCCAGTCGGATCAACCATCATCATCAGAGCTCGCCCCTTCGGACGCTTGGGACCGAGTAGAGCACAAATTCACGAAGTCAGTGCCTCATATATCCTCTACCCCCTCATGAAATGTGCTTCCGCGAGCGAAGTAAAGTACTCGTATCTACTAGTATCTGTCTGGTGCCATTCATCCAGACTTTTCCGGTGCTAGGGGCAAGTGCCAACTGTCATGCCCAAAGGAAGCCACTGGCATGTTTTTCGGCCTCCAGGCTTTACCATACCATATACCATCCATCACTTCAACTCTAATCGCTTCTTCTTTCTTTATCTCACCGGGGCTGATGGAATTTTTCTTAATGTCACAGTAAATCCGCTAGCGAATATTTCGACCCCTGTCAAGATTTCGCTGATCGAAGTCTAAAGTGTATGAAACGGAATGGCTTTGACAGAGAAATGTGTCATGACTACTTTCAGTATGTGGTCTCTTTTTCGGGTTAGGACTTTTGATCCTTGTTTTTCTAACCAACTATTAACACTCAGGGCATACCGTGATTGCAAAAAGCAATGGGTGAGTTTTCTTTATTCCATGCGTGCTGGAATATTTATTTTTTCATGTCCCACATCCTGTGGTGGACTTGTTCATCCTATGGCACATGTCTTTTATTTAACTGTACATCACTAACGGAACTGCAGCTAACACAAAAAAAGCTTGGGGCATCACCAACCCAAAAACAATGAACAATTTGAATGAGCTGGCTCGTTTAGATTCTGTGTGCTACCATGGTGGCAAAGTGGCATTATAACGCTCGTAGACATGCTACCCCTGCCCTGTTCTTATGTTCGAGTGGTTTCTCACTTGAGTTATCTACGCATCTCCCGAGGATACAACTATCCCCCCTTAAAAGAAGGGGGCCTACGAAAAGCATGTAGCAGCACATTATCAGCTCACGCATGAAAGAACTCACCTCGGGGTATACGTACAAGCGTTGATTCTAACTCTTGATAAGAAAGGAGCTACCAGCTATGATTTTCAGTTCCCCAGCATACATATTCCTTTTTTGGTATCCAGCCTTTATCCTCGCCATTCGGTTGGCCCCTATGTATAATAAGCGCTAATCCCCTTTTTGGTTGTGTTTTCCCAGTCTTTGTTCGAAGGCCATGTTGAATTGTACTACTACTATACAAGTATTTCCTTTTATTACTCGACTTGTGCTACTATCCCGATCTGGTTCAACTTACAACTGGTGGGTGTACCCTATAGGTCGCTGTATATCTAGTTTTAATGTATGCCAGGCGTGCTATTGCTCTTTCTCACGCCCAGCGGGCCTGAATTAGGGACTGCTTGGTACAGCCCGGGTCCGACCAACTATATAGATCGCAAATCAGCTCCTCGAGATCAGGTGTGCATAATTAGTTTTTAACAATCAAACATGCAAAGCATCCATAAATATCGCCTGCCATAATAACAAAATACCTTCTCCAAATTTCCTTTACTTTTGAATTTCCTTCGTTCATACCACAATTTCTACCCAGTGGTGGCTCTGATACCATTCACCATCACCGCCTTCCACATGGCCCCACTGAGCCTAACACCCAATATGACCAGCATTATGGCTCCCAGGAATTCTCCCCCTCACCACCCACTCCATTATTGTCCCCGCACACCGTGTGCTGTGCTTGACCGCGCAGCATACGAATTGTTTCCCTCCCTTATTTTCCCCTTTTATTACCTCATCTTTATAATTATATATATTGAAACTTCCGGCTCCCTCCGCTCCTTCTCCCACCATGTCGACAAATGACGCCGTGTTCCAGCGGCGCAACAAGCAAATTGAAGATGCTATTGACGCCCAAAACCTAAAGCAAGCTCTGCAACTAATCGAGAAGCGTATTAAGAAGGGCGAAGACACCTCGTTCCTTAAAGTAAGCTGCCTTTAATTTTCTTGCCTATGTCCCCATTCTTTTTCTTGCGAATCTGGAGTCCGTCATGGTCAAGAACGAGCCGTGATAATTTTTTTTTTTTCGGAATTGAGTTTGATTGCTAACTCGGGCTGGATGAGTTTAAAAAAAGGCATGGAAGGCGCACGTTCTTTTCCGTCACGCTGATGATACCCACCGTCAGCGTGGTGTTGCAGAGACCCTTAGCTTGTGCAATTCCGAACCTCCGGTGACCGATCTCAATACCCTAGATACCCTGCACCAGACACTAGAGAGGATGGGTGGGCGTGAGGATATCATGAAGATTCTCTGGGAGAAAGCCTCGAAGTCTAAGCCGCAAGACCGCGAGATTCAGACGAGGTGGTTCGAATATGCGTTTGAAGGGGACGATTGGAAGTCTGCGCAAAAGGTTAGTTTATAGGACTCTCTACAGTTATTGATTCGACCCTCACTATTTGTATCACGCGAAGTAAGACCGGTAAGCTAATGATATTTCCTCGTTTGCTTTACTATAGGCTGCAATGTCCCTGCAGAATAATTTCCCCAAGAAACGAAAATATTACATCTGGGCTATCTTTCTTAGTTACCTTATTTCCGTCGATGAAGCGAGCTCGGAGATGGAGCGCAAACTCTTTGGGACTTTGGCTTATCGTATGATTTCCAAATCTGCCGATAACGTCCCCGCCGATCCGGTATGCTCTCTCTCCGTTCCTGCACTTTCGTACCGTTGCAATGCTAGTCGTTGTCTTGCTATGACTCTTTGGAGCCAGAATGATGATGTTTTATCTCCCATCATGACAGAAAGAATTGCTGAGCCCTCCCAGAGCTATCCAAACTGCCGAGGAGCTATTGCTGCTTGTTAAAATTTTCGAGTCTCAGGGCCACCACGCCGAGGTCGTGAAGATTCTTGACAGCGAGAATCTCGGGCTCAGCTCGCGAATCATACGGAATGATTGGTCCTTTATCGGAGAAAAACTATCCAGCTTAGAGAAGGCTCATATGTGGAAGGAAGCCTTGTCCTACACCAAAGACCTTCTGACTATCCCAACCAATGACGCAGAAAGGAAAGCTCTTCAGGAGCGTGACGATTGGGCTGTTTGGAGTTTGCTGGTTACTTCGACACAGAAGATAAACGCCCCAGAGTACGTCATATAGCCTGTGAGAGTGACTTTATGCCTCGGCTGACGATAGCACTATTAAGAACCACCGCCGAAATACAGAAGTTCCTTACGGACTTCATTGCATCTGAGCCTAAGTCCCGCAATGCACAACTAGCTCAAGTCGATCTAACGCACGCAATTTTTAAATCGGATTCTGGGAAACGGGGCAATCTAGTTTCTGTTTGTCAGGAATACTTTGACCGGAACAAAAACAAGCTCTACTGCTTTGGCGACTTGGCGACGTATCTTCCTGCGCTAGATAGTGATTCTCTAGTGCAGCTGCTCCAGCATACATCGAATGTTCATGGCCAAGATGACGTAAGTTTCTAGCATTGGGCAATCAAGTAACGGGCTAACGTACTGGTCAGGAAAACGGCCCATTCAAGGGTGTCGCGAGGATCAACGCGCTGAAATTGGAATACTGCTTCCTGCTGTCGTCCGACGAGGCCAACGTATCAAGGGCAAAAGTGGAGGACTTCGTCTCACGTTGTCTCCAGATATATCGGGCGGCAGATCGTCCGGAACGGAGCTCCGCACCGTCTACAATCGAAAGTCAACCTAGTGATGATCTGTGTCTGCTTGCTGCTATGGCTCTAATTCGCTTTAGCCGAAAGTGGATAGATACCGAACATGAAGAGGTTCCGGACACCATTCTCATTTGTGCAGCGGCAATTTTGGACCGTGCCCTTCTGGACTCCCCTCACAACTACCAAGCCCTGTTGCTTCTAGTGAGAATTTACCTCCGTCTAGGGGCAGGCTCCCTTGCGTTGAAGACGTTTGCCAGACTTTCTGTGAAGCAGCTGCAATTCGAAACAGTAGCTCATAACATGTTCACACGTCTTGCAACTATCCACCCCCAATCCGCTCCACCGGTGGAGGGGGCTGAGTACAAAGATTTCAACCCTCAGTCCGCCTTCGTGCAGGCTCTGAATTTCTACCGGAGCGCTGATGTCACCTCACTCAGGAACCGCTCGAATGGATTGGAATTTGGAAGCTATGTGAATACTCAAGGGACAATTGAGCTCCAGAAACGCCTCAAGCTTAGTATCTGTCGCAGAATGTGGGCGCTGGAAGTGAAGCGGGTACAACGACTGGCTGGCGGTGACCCTATGAATCGCTACGAAACACTAGGTGTGTAGGGCTCGCCCCTGGGGCTATAATACATCGCTAACATAGGTCCTGCACGCAGCGAGGGAGACTTCGCCATTAGTCGACCAGCGCAGTTTTGACGCCTTCATGAACTGTGAAGCTCCCGGGCAGCGTACGCTTGAGGAGCGAATGCGCTTGGGCCCGCTACCAAAAGTAAGTTACTGGTCGCCTCGATGTGTGAATGTGGTTAACAGACGCAGAATCAATGGATAAAAGCAGCCCAGATGATAGATAAACTATTCGGACTTCTCAGAGATTTGGCTAATCAAAAGCCCATCTCTGTCGAGCCCGAGGTACCGAATCTGGATGACGTCGTGGGAGTGTGCGCAGCATCTGAAATGACTGCGTCGGAGATTGAAAGTGCTAAAATTAACCTTGGCCTTTTGAAAGTGGCCGTATTCCTGAGCGGATCAAGGTCGATCACTCCCGAACAGGTTAACGAAACTTTCAACCAGGTTGAAGGATGGCTGGACACGACGTTGAAAGATCTCGCCACAGACGGGACGGGGGCCTCCGCAATCGCCTCGCGGACGGCCATCTTCCTCCGACCGGGTGCTGTCCCATATGCCCCAACCTGGAGATACTTCCATGGCATCTTCACTGTTCTCGAGACTATAAAAGCGCTTTCTCAGCTCTGTTCTCTCGCGCTGAAAAAGGGGTCCAAGGCCAAATTGCCAAAAGACCGGGTCGAAAAGCTGGTGGCATCGGCCCGTACGGTCTTCGAGAGCATCCGGGCAAACATTCGTACCCTCAAAAGCCAGGTTTCCGAGGCAGGCAAACTGGGCTCTTTGATCGACTTGGTTGTTGAGGGTACTGGTACTGCCGAAGATAGCCCACAGCTTCGGGGAGAGTTGGAAAAGACACTGGATATGTCTTCGCTGGAATTATTCTGCGGGGAATTGATGGAAAGCTGGGAGGAGGCACTGGGAGGAATGCTGGCGGTGACACTATGATTTCAACCATCTAGATCAGATATGCCTATCATTTACTTGGAAGGATAAATAAAAAGGAAATCCATCTCGCATCCCTGTTTACTGACGCTTTGTCTCTGAAAATGCCAGACAGCGAATTAAACCCAAGCAAGTTGCTCCAGGAGGAGAAGGATTTAGACTCTTTCGTAGCTGGTGCTCAGATTATCCTGGGCTGCATTGAGTTTCTGCCATTATTCTGGGGCAGGTTGCACCGAGTCCGCTCGTTGCTCTCATCGCCCAGCCTGACTTTTCCTATTTTCGGCATTGCTCCTTGCTCGGGGCTGGCCAGGATGGACTGGATTGGTCGGATCCCTTCCTCTTCATTTCTTATCTCCTATCCTTTAACCTCAACCCGAGTCCATCAATTGCTCCTTTCGACGTCATTCGCAGAGAAAGTCCGAGCGAGCGAACAGAGGTTTTCTCGTGCCTGATCCCTGAGTGCCCGGCGGCCACTCGGACCCCGAGTACGAGGACGGGAGTACTTGTAACACCAATCTCACGAGGCTGGGGAATGTTGATCCAACACTGCAAGGGAGATCCACCTTCACAGGTGAGTAGCGAAGAAAAAACGAGATGATGTTTGGGTTCAATAAGCTGTCTCTCGTTCGCTATCCCTTGATTACCTGCTCTCTCGCCCTTTGGCTGGCTCTCCGCCTATGAGCGAGCGCGCTCACACACAAAGCCATTTCCCTCCTTTTTCTCTTGCTTGGCCACCTGGCATCCACGCTGTGTGATAGGAGGGCAAGTGATCGACTGGCGCGCACGGCACGGTATGAAAGATACGAGGGGAGGGTTGCACTGCAGCCACCCGGCCTCCAGCGAACCACCACACGTCAACTCAGCATGAGACGTTGTGTATCCCTGCCTATCACTGTGATGATGGTGATCGTCTTCAGGACTCAGCATATTATTAGCGTCGTGTCCGAGGCAAAAGGCCCCGTCTGGAGCCCGGCGATTTATGCCTTTTAATTATGACAATGTTCCTGACTCCTTCTTGCCCTTTCGTGTTTAGGATATGTGGTTGAAAAAGGGCATGCTCACATATTGAATGAGGAAGGCTTGTCGCCTTTTTGATCCCGTGCGTGTAGGGTTTTCACTCTAACCTGCTAACTATTTCCACCTCTTTTCTTCTTTATTTTCTACTATTTTTTGGCCTCTGCTGGCCGCAATCTAGAGGGAGGGGCAAAAGCATACCATCATCAATATGGATATCTCTACTTTTCCCCGCGATACTACTAGTCAGTCCCAGGAGGCTAACTTGTACGGCTATCGAAATTCTGCGCGACTATGGGATATCGTCGCCCAAAGCGTATGCTTGTCGGTCAGTACCTTGTGTATTGGGATGCGGTTGTATACGAAGCTATTAGTCACTCGGGCTCCAGGATGGGAAGATTGTATGTATACCAAGAATTATAGGCTCTGTAATCACCATTTTACAAATCTAATTGTTCTATAGTCACCTGTACTTTAGCATGGGTATAGAACCAGAACCCTCGTTTTCTTTCCCATTCCCATTCAACAACTAATAATTATCCTCTTAGTTGGGATTAATAGGATATGCCGTGATTACCATCGAGGCAGACAAACATGGAAACGGAGTCCATCTGGATACAGTAGCGCCGTCTGATCTCCGAGAGTTCTCAAAAGTAAGAAAAGGAAGCAGGTCTCCCTAACACCGTCTTTTATTAACCGAATGTATCTAGTTAGCGAATGCATCCCAAATCACATATGCACCCTTGATATTTATCACAAAACTATCCATCTTTCTCCTATACCTGCGCGTTTTTGCACCCAATCGCCGGGGCAAAACATACTGGTTCATTCTCGCGCTCATCGCCTTCAACTTGGCGTTTTATCTGGCGAATTTCTTCCTCAAGATCTTTGAGTGTATCCCCCGGCAAAAGATTTGGGATAAAGAGATTCCAGGCCATTGTATCGAGATCAACATTCCGATTCTGGTGACTTCTATTATTAATGTGGTTTCAGATCTCCTAATGCTGTTATTGCCCATCGTCTGTGTTTGGCAATTGCAAATGACAACCAAGAAAAAACTGGGGACTTCGGCTATATTTGCTGCAGGCGCTTTGTAAGTCCTCTCTCTTTTTCTTCTTCCCACCCAGAGATGAATTTTCGTTGTTGCCTCCAAAAAGAAAAGAAAAGAAAGACTAGAGGCTAACGAATTTAGTGGATGCCTCGCAAGCATAATGCGTCTTTCAGTCAGTATCCAAAAGAGAGATAGTGACGACAAGACGTTTGACTGGTATCCTCAATTCTTGTGGACGTAAGTATACTACCGCCTTCCTCTATCAAAAAAATCACAATATTAACTATACCCAATAGAACCGCCGAAGTCACTTCCGGAATCCTAGCAAGCTGCCTTCCCGCCCTCCCAACCTTCTGCAGGCATTTCTTCCAAAAGGCCAAAACACTCCTAAGTACCCGCAATTCCAGCCAGCTCAGAACCTGGGAGAAGCCGGGGACGATGTACAGTATGTCTACCATGCGGCGGCGCCGATACGGCCACGACCTCCTCATGACGGACTCACAACACAGCGATGTTGAGCGAGACCTAGATGGGGACCAGGGTCATATCTTCCACGGGGCATCTTATACAAAGACCTCGGCTAAGGCGGAGGGTGGGAATATCTCTGTCGAGAGAAATATACATGGAGGGCCAAGAAGAAGAGAAGGAGAAGAGGGGCGGGGCCAAGGGATTTTGAAGATCGTCGAGGTAGATGTAGAATCTGGGCCTGGGTCGAGATAGAATGAGAAACATGAAAAAAAAAAAATGCAGTAAAATATAATAAAATATTGAAGATAAGTATAATGCCCCTCTGAGCCTCGCTGCCAGTTTTCTCTCTCTCTCTCTTAAAGTGTATATTTACTTGATAGATGATTTTCGCTTAAATCTAGATCCATAAAAAAGACACCCATTTAACATGAAATCTACCCGCATATTTCTTTTTAACTGTTCTGTAGCCTTTTCCTTGGACTTCCATAATCCTTCAGGTTGTTTACCGGGAGCGACCGACCAATCATTCCCCGTTAAAAACATGGAGGCAAATGTATGCCTGAGGAATAAACGTAAACCCAAACAAAAAGTTCATCCCTGAAATGGATCTTCTGATGACATAAGAGCCCTAAGCCCTACCCTCGCTACGCACAGCCAACCAAACAGGGCAAACCTCCATCACGAATCTATCCGCACCGACGCCCATTGAACGAACTTCGACAACTTTTTTCCAGCCAGCAACCCTCATCGCCAACCCGCAGTCCACCCTCCCTTCCAACGGTCGAGATGGCGCAAGAACGCTCCGGAATCATTGTTGGTCTCAACAAGGGCCACGTACGTTTTTCCCTGCCTTTTTTTCCTATCAGTCTTTTCAATTTCCTTTTGTCAAGTTCTACTTGATATGAGTGAAGGAAAGAAGGAAAGAAGGAAACGAAAAGTCTTCCGATCCCCCGAGTCGAATGGAATTGAATATTTATATGCATCGCATGGTTACCCGGTGATGATCTGGGGTAGTGGGAAAAGAATGAGAAAAGCGAAAAGTGAACTGCCTCGACCTGATTACTCCGCGAATATATAAGGAAGAAGAAAAGTTTGATGGCGCGGGGTGGAAGAAAGTGAAAAGGCTGCATTCGCGCTCACATCAAAGAAAAAACTTGGACATATTCATTCCATTCGACTCGAACCGGGCGGGAAGACATTTCTGTTTCACTTCTGATCCTTCTTCTTTCTTCATCTTCTTGTTGGAACCCGCGTATCTTCGGAAATAGAGGCTCTAAATAAGGAAGGATAAAGGACTTGAACAACTGAAGAAAGAAAAACACCTAACTAAACGCTGAATCAATAGAAAACCACCCCCCTTCACACCCCTAAGACCCGGATCAGCCGTACCAAGGGCCAGTCTTCTCGCCGCACTGCCTTTGTCCGTGAGATCGCCCGTGAGGTCGTCGGTCTTGCCCCCTATGAGCGCCGTGTCATTGAACTCCTGAGAAACGCCCAGGACAAGAGGGCCAGGAAGCTCGCCAAGAAGAGGGTACGTCCTTTTTTTTTTACTCTACTCTTATGGAGATAATGGGGTTCTGGTTCTGGTTCGGGATTAGATGGATCCTCTTTCAAAATTGGCTGGACATCAAATCCTCATATCGAATTCATTCCGGGGTTGGGTATGAAAAAAGATATACTGTTGGACTAGGCGGTGGGGATTAAGACCCAAACAATCCGGAGACCAGAACCATCCCCCTTCCTCTCCCCTCATCCGTGCCCTTATCCTTTTCCAAAATCCAGCACAAGGTCAAGACTAACATATACCAGCTCGGTACTTTCCGCCGTGGCAAGAAGAAGGTCGAGGACATGCAGCGGGTCATCGCCGAGGCCCGTCGGGTGACTGGTCACTAAATTCCGTTTTTTTAAAATTCTACCTCCGCAAAGTTTTTTTCTCCGAATTAAAGCCAAGAAACGAGATGAACGAAAAAACGAAAATTTAAGTGAGGTTGTGATTTGACTTCTTTCTTTGTTTGATTCTTTGGTGGAGGACGTATGAACAAAAATGAGGACCCACCTACCCCCCCCTGGGTACAGGGACGGGACGGACGTTTGATGGTTCCATAAATAATTGTGGATATTATCACAAAGGCAAGAAGCAGAGGAAAGAAAAGAATCAGTCACATGGATCACGGAGTCTAATTCAATACCACTGGGGAAATTGGTTTCATATGTTTTTCGGTCTACTAGGAACGTAAGCTTGTAGGTCGCTGTATGGGCTGTCCTTGGTCGGTTCTTTTCAGTTGTGGTCGTCGTCAACCCTCGTTGAAAGGGCCCTTGTAGGCCTACAAGGGCCACGTGTATATCCTACTATGGATAAGTGTTGAGGGACAGTAGTGGGTCATTTCAGATCATTATCATATCATTTACAGAATATTCTCGACGACACCAGCGTAAAGACCTAGCCGGGATGTACTGGAATCTACTTCTTCCCTGGTAGCTTCAGCCATTTAGGGAGCGCACCTCCTTTTCTCTTCTCCCCATTCAAACGACTCGACTCTCCCAGCTTCACACTAGTGGAATCTTCGCTCGTATCCATCACATCTGGCGGCGGTTTTACCTTGAGTTCCTGGGCCTGCGTGCGAAGCTCCGGTTTGAGGAGAGCCGTCGGCCGGCTCTGTCGAACCGACGCGGAGGCGTTTTCACTCCAGGAAAAATTAACCAGAACCCGGCCAGTCATGCCATGGTGCTTGATCAAGTAGGACCGGTCAGAATCTGGAATTTCGGCTTTCGGAGTACTAGTCGATGTCGTCTTATGGACTTTGGTAGTACCGGGGAGAGTGGAGGAGGTTGGCGTATTTCCGGAGAATTTAATTAGGGTGAATCTCTCATTGGCATACGGCGTAGCTAGACAGCTACGGACGAAATCGTGAAGCGCCTTGCCCGTATCCTGTTGGCCGAATTTTGCAACGACCTGGCTCTGGTCAGGAAATCTGACTTTCACCTCGACCTCTTTGACTGACAAGCGTCGCTCTTCCTCCGCGGCGGCTAGGGCGGCAATCTCTGCATCAGTCGGAAGGCGGGTCGGTTTGGAGGCCTGGAGGAGTCGTCGCTGGTGGGCCTGGGCATGTTCGACCGAGGGCACGTAGTCATTATCATTGTAGGCGGTCTGCGCGGACTGTGGTGTACTGCTGGACGGAGGTGCGAAGACTGTTACGGATCGAGGCGCACCATTCGATAGACCTTCCAATGGTTCAATGGCAGAGTCTGGAGGGGGACCCGATGGGGCGGTCGAGGAAGACTCTTCCTGAGGTTCCGGGGGGGTTGGGACTTCCGGGGTGGCGTCCGATGTCGATTCTGGTGGCATAAGAGATGATTTTGTAGTTTCATTAGCCTTCTGTGCAGATGGCTCCTTCGTAGCTGGTGTTGCATCATCATCTGACATCTTGAAGAATGCCTGGATCTTCATCATAGCTACTTCCAACGGCTCGTCGGTCCGACGAAAGCTTAGCCGTAGCAAAACATTCCCGGCATTGAACCCCATCTGCGCCAGCGACTTTTGAAGGTCGGTAAAGCTGGACAGCTCACGGTTGAGAATTTGGATAACTGGGGTCTCGTAGAATAATCGCCCTGACCCCGATTCCCCTGCTACGGGGACCCCTCGTCCTGTAAGATTTCGGGTTGCCGCACTCCCTGCAACTCCAGCCTCAAACTTTCGGAGAATCATCCATATACTTGTCGTGCTAGGGAATTTGTCCACCAGCCGCCCGCTGGCGACGCCATGAGCTTCTGAGGTAGGAAGTTGTAGGGCTACATTAACGACGGAGGGTGAACGGGAAAGTTGGACAAGCTCCAGTTTTGCACCGGGGATGAGCCCAGACAGACGAAACTCAAGAGATAGATCGAGTTGTTTCGTCTTGTACCTGGACGGGCGTAAAAGCGGGGTGAGTATCTGGTCTCGTGGCAGCTGGAGAAACGACTTACTTGAGGCCATGTTGGCCGGCATCAACACCAAGCTTCGTGCATGCTTCCTGCAGGATATCCGTCAAATACTTCCCGGGGGTAGTTTTAATAGTAGCCCTCCGAGCTGTTGAGTCCAGAACTACCACATGAGAGCTCATGGTAGGGGAGAGAGTGAGACTGCGGGGTTGGTGATGGACTGGACAATAGATGATATGCTCTGATGAAGCCAAAATTAACGAAAATAGGATCAGGTAAATTTTTTCAAAATTAATTAATGAGATATGCAAAAAGACACGATAGAGAAGAAGATCGAAACCCAGAGAAAGACTAGATGTTTGGATTTGGGGGGTTTGAGGGAGAGAAACAGGCACCCGGGCGTCGCGTCATCGGAAGAAGGTCGGCGGATGTTCAGGCATTCAGCGAGCGATCAAGGGAAGTGAAGCTGGCAGAGCTTCATCGCCTCCACGACCTCTCGCTTTCCGATCACCACCCTCCCATCCTGCCTCTCCAACTCCCATCCTCCCTCCTCAGCCCCTTCTTACTAGAAAATCTTTCTCCTGTCTTTATTTCTAATTCGAATTTTGTTAATTATCCCTCGTTCATCATGGTACGTGCTCTCGTGTCTCTTGTCATCCTGCTCACCTCCAGTCCATCAAGCTAACATGAGTTTGTACAGAGTTCCCCCTTCGACATCAGTATGCATCCCCCCATCTACGATTCCCCATTCCCCTAGAGTAATTTGATTCAGTATATATTGATCCTTTTCCTTCTTCTCCAGATGGCGGTGCCTGCGTCGCCATGGTGGGCAAGGACTGCGTCGCAATTGCCTGTGATCTCCGGTTGGGCATGCAGGCCTTGACCGTCTCCAACAACTTCCCCAAGATCTTCAACTACGCTCCCGGCACATATCTCGGCCTGACAGGTCTAGCTACGGATGTCTCCACCGTTTCGGACCTCTTCCGGTACAAGGTGAACATGTACCGTCTCCGTGAAGAACGACACATTGCACCTCAGACCCTCGCCAACCTAGTCAGCTCCTCATTGTATGAGAAGCGGTTTGGCCCATTCTTTGTCAGCCCCGTCATTGCTGGCATCAACAACACGACAGGGAAGCCGTTCATCTGTGGATTCGACAGCATAGGGTGTATAGATTTTGCCAAGGATTTCATCGTTAGCGGTACTGCCAGTGACCAGCTATTTGGTACCTGTGAGGGTCTATGGGAGCCAGATCTGGTATTTTTCTCTCCTTCTTGTTTCTTCATTCCCATTTATGCTTCAAGAATTCTAACATTATCGGTAGTGTCCCGAAGACCTGTTCGAAACTATCTCCCAGGCCCTCCTCAGCGCCGTGGATAGGGATGCCCTTTCGGGTTGGGGTGCTCAGGTGTATATCATAGAGAAAGACAAGGTGACCAAGCGACTACTGAAGGGACGACAAGATTAGAGAGGTGGAACTACGGGGCGCTCTTCTGAACTTGACAACGTTTAACGCGTTGTTCTTTTTTTTTTTTTTTTTTTTTTTTTTCATATTCTAATCACAAGTTCCTTTTCTTATTTCTTTCCTCTTCCTCTGCGTCGGAAGGCTCTCTCCAATTGATGTTACATACGTGCCAATTGTGACAAAAAAAAACAAAAAGTAAACCTTGTGTATGGAACGGCGTACAACCTCAGCTTGAATGGTGTTTCTCACGAAGCGCTTACCTTTTATAAAAACAGAATGATCCTATTCACGTCAAGTGGATATGGGGCCACATATTAAAACCCCTCTCGCCCCGATATAACCCTATAAGCAGGGCTATGCTTATTTAGGAACCTTTTCACATCATGTGCTAAAAGCTCGGGTACCTCCCAAGCCGCAAAGTGACCACCTTGATCATACTCCTTGGCTTTAACCACAGACCCCAGAAGCGGTGTCCAAGACATATGATACCTCATCAATTCCTTCTTGAATTGAGCCACCGCAACCTTGACGCTGCTAGGTGCAGTTACGGACATCGACTCAGCCAGGCTTCCGTCCTCGGATGCCTCGTAATAGATCCGGACTGAAGCCGCTGGGCCCGCAGAGGAGAAGAGATAGATACTCACCCAGGTTAAAACCTCGTCGTCGGTCCAGGGATAGTCGTCAGTCCAGTCGTGGAGTTTATCGTAGATCCAAGATAAGAGGGCCACGGGGCTATCGTGGAGTGCATAGCCGAGTGTCTGGGGACGGGTGCCTTGTTGGACCATGTACCCGTTCCCCTTGGTGAGGTACTTCAAAACGGTGCTCAGGTAGGCTTTCCTGTCTGCGGAAAAGGGGACGGTGATGAGCTGTTGAAGGAAAAACCCCGGGTATTTCCAGATAGAAGGGATACGCATGGGGATGAAATTGAGGTGCACGGCCTTGACGTGTTCGGGATATTTGGAGGCCATGATTCGCGAGATCATACTTCCCCAGTCGCCGCCTTGAGTTACTAGTTTGGTGTTAGGCATTTTACTCTTTTGCTTGTCATGTTTTTTTCTTTTCTTTTCTCCTAGTTGGGGAGATAGGGCAAGTTTACGGACCATATTCGTTGTATCCTAGGGCAGACATGACGCCGTGCATTGCCTCGGCATATTGTCTGAGGCCGAATCCTCTCTGTCCTAATCAGCCTGTTTGGCCCCCGGGATGGAGAGAAATATATATTTTGAAGCAGACCTTTTTCACACCAGCAGAAAAGCCAAAATTGGGGAGTGACGGTACCACGACATTAAATGCCGGGTTGTTCTCGTCCCCACGAGTTAAGAGAGGAATCAGCTTAGTAGCTTCGAGGAAGCTCCCTGGCCCTAAATTGGTGTATATTGGTTAGTCTAGGGAAGAACTGGTTTAAAAATGGCTTGGGGATCAGGTTGCATCAAGGGTTGCTCACAGCCATGTATGAATAATAGGGGAATGGCCCCCTGGATTGAACTGGTTTGATGTAAGAAATGGATCTCGACATCCTCGAAACCAGCCACAGGCACGCTAATGGTAAATTGGGGGAATTGCTCGTTCAATCTTTGCTCCTGTTTGCGCCAGTCAAATCCATCATGCCAGTATGCTGTGAGGCGTTTGATTTCGTCGAGGGGGACCCCCATATCCCATTCGGCATTGTCGAGCTCACCAGGAAAGCTTGTAGACTCGAGTTTCTGGCGAAGACGCTCCAGGTCAGCTTCTGGGACGGCGATACGAAACGGTTTGGCAGACATTATGTTTCTCTCTAGCTATAGAACCTGATATCTGTAAAAGAAGGAGGGGGGAATCAAAGGTATCCATCGAAAGATAATTGTGCGAGTGAGGGGGAAAGCTGTTTCACGTGAAAATGAGCCGACTATATACAGCTACACAGTCTCATGTGCAGCGCATGAGAATAGAGTCGAACTCTGTTCATTTCCCTTCTTTTGCTTATCCTAAATTCCATCTAGTTGGAAATAGGCAATCTTCCTTCAGAGACCCAAAATATGCCTCTATTCAAAAGACAGGGATATGCAGGACAAAGGATGATTTCCTGAGGCATTTTGGACCACGCAGTCAAATCCCCAATGAAATTTTCTCTTTTATTAGTTTCTTTCGTAACCAAATCAGAGCTTAATTTCCACTAAGATCTGACATGCAGTAAGAGCTGAGGTTCATCGGAAACCACATCGGCCTGCGACACCTCCATGCCATAGCATCTGAACCACTATTGCAAGCTCGGGTCATCGGGTTAAGCCCGGCAGCCATTAAGAATATATCACAGTTTTTAAGGGTATTAGCATCCCAGGGGACAACTTGGGACCAACGCAACTAGCCTGTCTCTCGAAACTCAATAAATAGCCTCTGAACAAGAAGTGCGACCCCGTCTATTCCGCACCGAACCCCATGCTAAACTATTTTGCCCTCCGCAAATCCTAAAATTTCTATTCTTGTCTGTGCTACTCAGCTTCCGTCTACACCTGTCTTCTTTCCCGGCCCAGGAATTCCCCCCGCGTCTAGACCTGGCGATCCGCCCTCATTGGCTCCGCCCGTCAAAGCCGTCCAATTCTCTCTTTTCCCCTCCTTCATCACCTCGCTCCATTCTCTTCGCCTCTGTTCCGGCTTCCAGAATTATCCCTTTCGCCTTTCCTTCGCCTATACCGACTCAGAATCTGTAGGGGTTGTGGTGTTTTTCTCCTTCCATCCCTTCTCTCCTCTATTCTGCCGAGTCTCCCGAGCGTGGTCCACCATTTTTGTCCCTAGCTGTGAGCAAATCTCTGGAGTGAGGGGGATTCTGGAAAAAGTCGAAGAAGAACCTGCGAAGGAAAGCGGCCTTTTTTTATCGTCTCTCTCCATTTTACTCGAAAGAGGGGGCAAAGGAAACCAAACTCTGTCTCTCCAAGTGGAAAAGGAGTCCGAGCAAACCCGCCCGATCTGTCCCCAAGGAATCGAATTTATCAACCACGGAACCTTCCTTGTTTATCGTTCTTGCTCAACTCAAAACTCAACTGTCCTTAACGCTATTCGGTTCTGATTGCCAACTGTATATAATTTGGAAGCTGTCGGCGTTCTCTGGTCCCCCGAAGGCGCCCTCTGGGTGCGAAGCATCTCGACCCCGCGGTGTAGCTCAGCACGGGCTCCATCTCTCTTATTTTAACCCTAGGCACTGTAGGTCGCCCTTAACGGATGATGGAGGAGCGCCCCCTATCATCATTCCCCGGTAATTTAATTATCAAGAACTATTACTGATTCGGCTTGCCAATGAATGATACAGGCCGAAAACAATGCGCTGTGTCCCTTCGAGAGAGGTGGTTCGAAACTTATTGATCTCTTACCAGTCACCATCCGTGACCTGGCGCCCCCCTATAACTTAAAGTAAAATTGACCGATTTCCTTCGACTCAGCGCAACGTACGTTGATTGCTCGCTTTGCTGAATGGGCGCCAACGCCCGGAACGCCATGCCTGATTCAGTTGACTCCGACTGGCCCAAGTCCTTCGTGTCCGGTCCTACCATGTCGCTTCTACCCTACAACCATCAGTATCTCCACAGTGATTCGATTTGCCGCGACGGGGATTCGCAGAATGATTCCTCGCACCCAAAACATATCGAAACACCGGAAACCGTCGCCATGGAACGATTAGCGAGGCTCAAAAAGGAACTCCGGGCTCTGGACTTGGAGACTTTTTGGAGTCAGCTGATGGAAGAGATCGCCTCAATAAGTAATGCTCAGTATGCGTTTGTAGCTCAAAGAGTTCGAGACGATGACATTACGACGGAACTCGAAGGACATCGACCTCATCTCCTGGGTACTGCGTTCTATTACAACGACGGTTGCCAGAACGTCGGTATGCACAGGCACAAATATTTTGCAGGTGGAAACCCCTTATCCCATATGGACCGTCAACAACCTTGTCTGATTCCGGAGAAACTGAGCACCTTGATCTCACTGGACGGGGATACACTTCCGTTCACCCCAGAGGGTTACCTCGCTATCCCGGTCTTTTTTGGAACCAAATGTATTACCTTTCTCGGCTTAATGTGGTCGAAATCGGGGCTGCAAAAACGAAACCTCTCATGGCCCTTCCTCCAAATGATGCTTTCCTCTTTAGAGGATGTAGTGGCTCACCGGCTTCACGAAGATAACAAGACTGCCGAGAAGGAACAGCTCAGGGGAGAGGCTCGGAGTATCCCTATAAGCCAGAGGGGAGCCGAGGACATGCATAACATCATTTCGCAGGGAGGAGCGGACTTTTCTGCTCAGCATCTCAAACCCTTTGCACGCAGCTTATCCCACGAGCTCCGCACGCCAATGCAGGGGATTGTGGGAATGTTGGATGTCATGCATGCAACTGTTCGGGAGGCGATTCAAGGAAAACCCTCCCCAAGAGCCGCATATGTCTTCCAATCTCTCAAGGAGAGCATTGAAATGGTTCAAGGTCAGTGTTGCGTAATGAATGATATCTTTCACCTTGGAGAGACTAACTTGATTCGGCCGTACAGACAGCGCGAGAAGGGCTGTGGAAGCAGCTGACAATGTTGTCCATGCTTATGACCTTAACATGCAAGTTCCTAAAACGCCGCAGTTCGAAAGGGAAAACGACTTGTTCGGCGGCCCTGTCAAGTCTCCTGTAACTGCATCCGAAAGCCGGCCGAATCTCCTTATCGAGGGAAGCAATATACCTGTTAATCCCTACAAACGCCGGAGGAGCATTCCTTCGGAGGGCTATACTGGGATGAACCCGAAAGCAAAGATACCTCGAATCGCGCCACAAAAAGAGCTTTCTCCCCGGACGGAGGAGGTCAAAAACGCCGTCCACGAGAGCGAAAAAATAATCCATGCGACTCCAGCTCACCAAATAGAAGCGGTGATGGCAAATATGGTGGACCCTCGTCCATCACTGGCGGTCCGACGGTCAGCGCCTCATCTTTTGTTGGAAGGTATTAATGTTAACACCAAAGGTTCCGCGTTGCGCTTCACCAAACTACGTGACCTGCTTCGACTCGTCATTAACGAATCCCTTCATGTTGGCGGCCGCCCTGATTTTGTGGTGAGCAATGAGATTGAGTTGGGAGAAAAAATTGAGGTTCGCTCGCGTTCGTCCAATGGAGAGGTTTTCTCCAAAACAATTAACTGGTCCGTGGATCACTCAGTACCGGACACTCTCCTTGTGGATGACAGGGATTTGGCCAAACTGATCTCGTGTGTCTTTTTGAATGCGGTCAAGTTCACCAACAGTGGTGTCATTGGTGTTAAAGTAAAGCTCAGCCCCAAGGGCAATGAAATTATGATTAGCGTGCAGGATACTGGGCCTGGCATTCCTGAGGCATTCTTACCTAACCTCTTCAAGCCCTTTACTCGGGAAGATTCATCCACCACCCGAAGCAAAGATGGGTTGGGACTAGGGCTTCTTGTTGCAAAGGGCCTGTCTAGGAAGATGGGTGGTGACCTGGCTTGCGTTCGTTCCTCCACGTCGGGTCCTAACCGTGGCTCAGAATTCGAGATTCGAATCCCTCTCCATGAACCCGAACCCAGCCAGCCAGTCGTTCCTGCCACTAAAATGCTGACTCCTCCTCACATGCGAGGCTCGTCGTTTACAGCCACTTTAAGCAGGGCAGTATTAGAGCCTTCGTTAATGTCCCCGTCGTTATCGATATCGACTCCACAGCCGCTGGTTCAGCAACCATCACCCAGTCTCACGGATGAATCATCTCGTACGTCAACTCCAGCTCGCTCAGTGCCTCAGCCGCGGCCCTACAGGAGTTCCGTCAATGGGGACACATATGATAGCAAGCTCGGGGAAAAATACCCTCTCACTTTTCTGGTGGCTGAAGACAACAAGATCAACCGGCGGGTACTGGTACACATGTTAAAGCGGCTTGGTTACCAGGAAATCTATGAAGCTTGTAATGGAAAAGAAGCCGTGCGGACGATGCAGGATATTTTGGACTCTCAGTCCTCAGGCACTACAATATGTGGCTCGCAAAAATCTCCGGATCATCCAAAAGGGCTTGACGATTTCGTAACCCCCGAATTACCCAGTGAGCGAAAGAAACTGAAGCCCGTGGATGTGATTCTGATGGATCTTTGGATGCCGGAAATGGACGGATACGAAGCCACTTCGAAAATCCTGCAATTGATGGATGAATATCACACCCAAAAACTCCCTGATTCTCCAAAAAACGGTTCCACCACATCGACCTCTTCGAATTCCCAAGGGAGTACGGATGACACTATATCTATTACTGGTCAATCTCATTCGCCTACCGTCCTTGCGGTTAGTGCCGACGTCACAGACGAGGCGCTGAATCGTGCGTCGAAGGTTGGTATGAAAGGCTACATGACGAAACCGTACAAGTTAATGGACCTTGAAAGATTGATCACCGGGTTTTGCAGTGACACTGCAAGGCAGCCCAATGATATTACGAATGCATGACACTCAAAAATATTCCTTAATGGCTGGTTCTTATACAGTTGACGATTCCATCCTACTCATATCTTATACCATTTTAATTTCTGTTTTTTCGCTCCCACCCTAATATTCGGGCCTAATATCTGGGTTTCCGGGTTCTGTGCTACATGGGCATTGCGGGTTTGATAATAGATTTTTTCCTCTCATCTGCTATGCAGATGTGCTTGGATTTCTCTTTCTTGTTTTAGCTTTTCCAGCCTCCCTCTGCCTGCCAAAAATGAATTGCGCTCGGCAGTTTTTGGGATGCATAGATACACTCACTACCTAGTTTATTGCGCATGCGCAGACAAGAGACTTGGAGCAAACTTATACATACAATCCAAATTGAGCTGGTTGAATTTGCAAATGAATATCTGTGTAGAATTTCTTTCGATTGTCCGTCTAGGCTGGCACTAAGGAGTATGGCCGTGTAAGTTGGGTGACTCTAATGAGACAAAATCTAAGACGTTGATGCGTTTGCTAGAAATAGTCATTTCATGAGTGATAATAAAGAAATCGATAGGTAATAGAAGTAGAGGCATATCAATAAGCAAAGTCAGGAATTCATTCATACAGTCATCCTTCCCCATGTCACACATACAGAACCAAGAAAGAAAAAGAAAAAGATAAAAAAAAAGCCCATATCTTTCTCCTTCTATGGGTATTCTTTCAAGTATTTTCTCTCTCCATATTTGCATATGAAACAATCCGCACCGGGCTTCCCCATTATGTCAACTTCTGCTTGATAAAGAATGACCGCAAATGGGACAGCTGCCAGGCACACGCAACGGATAAGACGCCAATCTGCATCAAGGTCCAACGAACGACACGCGAGTTCGTCATTTCGGACTGATCACGAAACTCAGCCTCACGTTCCTAGAAATCAATTTAGTTAGCCTTGCTCTTCATTTTACTATCTCTCTTTCTCCCTCCTTCCTTGGTTTATATGAATGGGAGGGAAGAGGAGGGGCCCATACCCGCTGAAACACCTGTTCCCTTCGGATATCTTGCAACCGCCCATTGAGATCCTTAACTCTCTGCACCATATTTTGCATTTTGTCCTTGTCCTCTGATTCGATTTTGCTCGTTTCACCGATGGCCATGTCCAGCGTGACCTTGACGGCGCCAGGGGAGCCGCCGGACATCCACCCACCGGTAGCGATGTTGATCTCGGGTGTCAAACAGATTTTGTGGCTTCCGGCATCGGCGGCGGAAAAGGTGAAGCGGCCGGAGTCGCTGTCACGCTTGGAGACAACACGGTGGTCATCGTCGAAGGTCTCGTCAACGGTCACGAGGACTTTGAGGTTCTTGTCGACCGCATAGGTGTTTGTTTGGGTGTTGATAACTTCGGTGGAGTAGGTACCTATCAGTTTGTGGATTAGAAAATATAGATTTATTTATCTCGAATGGGAAAAGAGGAGCAAGTACCAACGACAAGAGTATCCTTGGGGAGCTCCTCATAGAAACATTTTGTTTGACGGCCGTCGACGTAGAAGTAGAGGGCGTTTGTGGGGAGGACGAGGCAGAGCACAGTCCACAGGGTTAATGTGGAAGAGAGCCATGACGAGGGAGATTTGGAGGTGGCCATGATGGCGGGGAGGGTGGGGGATATGCGATGGCGACTAATTGAAGGTGCGTTGGTCGTCTCTGGAGTTGAGGAGGGAATAATAATTAGTCGATAGTTGTTATGATGAGCCCCGATCGATCTGGCCCCAACTGGCGGACAAAAGTCTTGGCGCGAATTCTCATTCCTCCATCCGTCTGCTGCGGCCCTCCATCAGATCCATCTATCAAGCATAGGCCCGGTGTTAGCTATCCATCCTCAAAACAGGAACCAACTGACAAAAGTCTCGCTACTATTATCCCATCTGATTCGGGCTCGTGGACTACAAATCCGAGATGGCGGCCGCTGATGTTCGCGACATGTTGGATCTGCCCGCGGAGGGTCAGCCTCGCCCTCACAAGAAGCAAAAGGTGGCTGAGAAGAGACCAGGTACGTACGCGATGGCTCTATCCAGGAGTCCTTATTTAATATTGACGGAATTTCATTAGAGGGCATCACCCGTGAGCTCTTCGCGCTTTTAGGTGAACGAGCCCCCCCAATCGCCATCAGTGAGAATCGATACAAGGGACGCCCCAAATGGATGAGCAAAGTCCGCGTTCGACCGTGGTAAGTACAACCGATTCGGCAACGTGACATTTAACTACAATATGAATTAGAGGCTAACTTATGAGCGCCACTAGGCAAATGACCCCATTCACAAACAGTGCTCGACCCGATGGCCTTGTTCTCAACCACTGGCAACGACAGCCAGAACCCCCGAGTAACGTGCCCACATTAGAAGGCCCAGAGGCAGCGGGCTCAGGAGGTGATCAGGCAAAACAGGAGGAAGGAGCAGTAACGATCAGAGCTCCTGAGCAGGAGTATCCGTTCGTCAAATACAACATCAAAGCCCGTGTCCCGAATCGCTATTCGAACGAGGAATATAACCGCCATTTGAAGAGCGACGACTGGTCGCGTGAAGAGACCGACTACCTTATGGATCTTGCTGAGGAATATGACCTGCGCTGGGTGGTTATAGCCGACCGGTACGACTTTGAACCGCACTCCGCCACGAGCGATAACGCCGAAGCCGCCTCAACGGCACTGGTCACAAGCAAACGCTACCGAACGATGGAACAGATGAAAGGCCGGTACTATTTCGTTGCGGCATCGATGCTGGCTCTCGAACACCCACCGTCTGAAATGTCTGAGGCGGAGTTTGACCTGCACGAGAAGATGATGAAGTTTGACCCGGACCGCGAGCGCGCCCGCAAGGAACTCGCTGCCCTGCAACTGAACCGTACCGCAGACGAGGTCCGCGAGGAATCTATCCTTCTCGAGGAACTCAAGCGCATCACATCCAACGAGCAAGACTTCGTCACCGAGCGCAGAGAGCTGTATTCCCGTCTCGAGGTCCCCATCAGCGTCGGAAACACAACGACCTACCAGACCAGCCAGGGCCTGTCCCACCTCCTCCAGACTCTTTTGCAAGCCGACAAGAGCAAGAAACGGCGCTCCCTTTTGGGGCCGGAAGGTGTGCCCCCTAACTCCGCCGGCCAGACCCCCGCCCCCAACGCCCCAGGGAGCGCTCGCGACAGCCGAGCAGATACCCCAAGCACTGCTGCGGCCGCCGCTCCTGCACCACCAACGAACAAGAAGGCCGCTGCCGCGGCAGCAGCAGCCAATAAAGAAACCGCACAACAGACAGTCAAGACCCTCACTCCAGCCGAAGAAGCCAAATACGGCGTGCAGCACCACGACCGTCTGGCTCCAAGCGTACAGTTCCGCAGCGACCGTGCCCAGAAGTTGACACAGGCAAAGTCCCACGTCCAGACGCAGAAGTTGGCGGCGGCACTCGCCGAGCTCGAGGTTCCCTTACGACTCGTCATGCCTACGGAGCGTGTTTGTAAAGATTTTGAAAAGCTCATCCACTCGGTCAATCTACTACTGGATGCTCGCAAAGTCGCAGAGAAGGTAGAGAGCGAAATCAGAGTGCTAGAAGCGGCCAAGGAGGAAAGGGATCGAAAGGTGAAAGATGTAAAGGAGAAGGAAAAGCCAGAGGTCAAGTCGGAGCAGGATGATGCTCCGATTCCTCCTTCTAATGGGAATTCCGAATCTGCACTTGCCACCTCAACTAACGCTCAAGGAGACAAGGTGGACACCGCCGAGAGGAGGAGACGCTCTACCCCCAGTGTTGGTGAAGATGGTGCTCCGTCAACACAAGGAACTTCCGTGAAAGATCGAGGAAGCTCTCACAAACGCTCCGCCAGTGTTCTGAGCAATGCGAGTGACAAGAGCAGTAAGCGGCAAAAGAAGTAGTTTGGCATACTCAATTCAATGGCGCATTGGGGGCGTTTGGGATATACCTATGCACCACCGCATGATTTTGTTCCTCCCCCTTTTTAAATTGTGGGATCTTGTACTTTTACATCCTTAACGGTTACACCAAATAATACAGGGCTAGCTTTCAGCTATGAATAAGCTTCTATTATCTTAAGCCTGGATGCCTCTGACAAGTCCCCGAACATAACCTGAAAGAGGGGGATGGTGAATCTTTTTCTTTTCCTCAATATACGCCTTGTCTGTTTGCTTCACACATAATATATAACTAGAGCATTGTTGCGTTCCGGGATTTTTTATTCGGGATTGGCGTGCCCCTCCAGACATTCTTCATATAAACTGTCCCAGTCACTTGTGGAATCTGAACTGATTCGCCGTGAGTTTTGTGTCTGCTCAAGTTTTAATCCCCGGATATCCTGACGGGATGAATGTGCCTCCTGCATCTGCCTGTCCGAACCTGCGACCGCAAATATGGCAGTGTCGTCGTGAACTTTACCACGTTTGACTTGGCCATCTCGGCTTTTGACCCGCAGAACTCGTGTCGCCGTTCGCTGGATGACAGGAAATTGCTCTGTGGAGGTTGCCAGCTTCGCAGCAGCTCGCTTCTCAAGCTCGCGGGCGATTGCGGATACCTTGCGTCCATGAGTATTTGTCCACACCGTCCCTTTTCGCCGGAGGGTTGTGAGTTTTTCTGCAAGTCGTTCCTCCGCACTTTGAGCGGATGGAGCACGGTCCTCTTGGGGACCCTGTTGACCACAACAGGCGTGATCTGTATTTTCCCAGGAGCAAAAACCCCACGGATTTTTCGAGTCCGTATTCGATTCTATTTTATCTTCATTCCTTCTTCTGTTTGCTATTCCCTGCAACGAAGAGGTAGAGCCACAACTATTCGTATCGCTCAAAGTACCTAGCTTAGCAGACGAACTCGCCCCGGGCCAGCGTTGAAGATTTAACCGACGAAGGATACTTGACATGTCAAAGTTTGATTCCCCTAGGTTGGCTGAGCCTTTGTTGGCATGCTTTTTCCACATTGTATTCGGCCTATTGCCTTTCCCAAAGGGGGTTTTCCGGTTTATTCCACTGGGAGCAATCTTGGACTCATAGGGCCTGAGGGTCTGAGGTCCGCCCTGTCCTAGATCCTCCCCTTCATTGGGATCGTCTGGGGGGACCAGAGTGTATCCATACCCGATACGACGCCCTCCAGACATCCAGCCGACACTAATTCTACGCGGAGCGGAAGGGTCTTTCACTATATCGCTCTGAGAGTCTCGCCCGTTCGAAACAACTGATCGATCAGACTCGAATTGTTCAATGAACTTGCTTCTGTGCCCGTCAGCTTTATTATTAAGCATATGGCTATCCGAAATAGGAGTTTCTTTCTGATGGGTTGAGAGTACTTCGGGTTGAGCGGCGCCATGGATTTCGGTTGTAGCGAAGCCCGGGTTTCTTGGTGGTGCATACAATGCTGGATTCTGGCTCTGACCGGGTTCAAGATGGCCGTTCGGAGGGGACGAGAAGCTGTTTTTGCGAGTGTGTGAAGGCGAATAAACCCTGGGATGAATTTCACGCTTTGGTTCTGACGCATCCGGAGCTGAACTAGCGAGCGCACGCCAGCGATTCGCGCTCCATGTTTCCGGGCTACCATCCCTATGGGAGAATACCTGAGGTTTAATGTGTGGAGACGCCGAAGGGGAGGTGAGTGCTTTTGATATTTCGATCTCGCCCAAGTGGGTCGAGGGTTTTTCTGTTGGGAAGTCTTGCCGAGGTCGCTGGCATCTCTTTCTCACTGAGATCTGGGTTGAGGGTCCGATCAACGAATCGGTGGATGTGGTATACCCTTGTGGTTGTAATGTAGGACTAGGATAGCCGGGGCGTCCTGGTTCATGTCCATGAGTGTGATATTGGCCGGTATTATCTTCACAGCCTGGGATAAGCATGATGGCCCTTGGCGGCCCTAGATAAGGGTGTGGGTAATGCATTTCCTGCGGCCTCGGTGTAGACGCTAGTGCTACTCTCTCTTGAGGAAACACTTTCACCCCATTCGGGCAAGGACTCATAGTCATCGTCCGGGGGCTTCGGATATCTATATTGTGGAAATTGCTAGGCTCGCAGAATGCCGGTGGAGGGCGCTGTTGGTGGTCCTGTGGACGCCATGACGGCTGAGAGACCCTTGTGTCCATATGGTAAAAATGTGGTTCATTCGGCACGCTCCTAATTTCTGTCATGAGCCCGATATTTTGGTCCCTTAGAGGCGCCGGGTCGATTTCATGGTATGGCTGCGGGTAAGGAGACGTATTCAACCCTTCTCTAAGCCTGATCGTGGGATATTGTGTGGAGTGAACCGTCTGCTTGGGAGTGCTGATGAACTGCGCATCGCTGTCATACCCTCTCTCGCTCATCAAGCCACTCCCAACGTCGTGGGATGTAATATGTCCTTGGTTGCGGGTAGAGCATTTGGAAGAAAATGAGAACAGGGAATTCATGTTTCCATTTTCTGGGTGCTTTGGCCTTGTATGGGAATCTCCTATTTCTCGAGAAACCCGTCTACGGAGTCTTCCGGCCAGCCCAGCATTGGAGCCACTGTGGTATACAAAGGGAGCTGGTGGATCTGTTGCGGAAGATATACCTGTTTTAGTCAGAATAGTCGTGCCCAGACCCCAGAGCTGAAAATGGTTAAACTGCGCACCTTCCGGGGAACCATATGATGCCACCGAAGACTCTATTTGACTCAGTTGATAGGAACTCTCAAACGTATCGGGTGAGTCTGGAACCCTCCAGTATCGTCTAAATTGAGGGCAAAAGAGGAACCGCATTGAGCCGCCACGAGGGTTATCTAAGATCGAAACTGGATGAAGGGGTTCCATCAGCAGGAAGTATGAAAGTGTCTCATGGATGGATCCGAGTTGGCGCCATCTCCTGTGAAGCTGGACCCTCGGTTACGACGCCATTCGTTACGATAAATGCAGGAGCGTGGCCCAAGACGGAAGGCACGACCATGGTGAGGCCTCTGCGGCTGACACCTGGAGGGGTCGTGTGTGGCCAGGTGGAGGATAGAATAGGATTCCTGACTTGAATTGACGTAGGTAGCGAAGGCACAAGTTGTATTTATTTCCTGCTTGTCATGATGATATTCGCAATTATTTGAAGGTACTTGAGATAGCTTATTCAAGGGAATTTGAGAGAGTCTGTTGAGCGTGGGTAAATTGGAATATTCAAATCTAAAGCTACTACTCATACTTCTAGAACGCCATTTTGGAGATTACAGAAGACAGATCAAAATATGGGAACCTAAATATAAGGGAAAACAAGGTAATAAACCGGTGGATCTCAACCTGCTAATCTCACCTCAGACTGAAATATTTATTCATGGAAGCCAATAATACGGAGTAGGAGTAATTCGAGAGTATTCCGACAGTCAGATTTCCTACTCACGAGAAACTCCGGTCCAGCAGACCTGACCAAGATATTCTCACTCGTATATCGATACTACTTTGGTTGATAATAATACAAGTAGTAAAAAATCTTGATATTTGATCAAGATACTAGTACTCATACTACTAGTAAAAGACATCAGTAAAAAAGTGTTCGGACTCCGGAGTATTTGTCTTTTTTTTCTCAAGCCTCGCCGATCCCGGAACAGAGTTTGTGAGCTACGGTACCCGCGTCTTTTTCTTCTTTTTCAACCTTTCTTTGGGACTGGAGTCACTAAGTACTGTTAGTAGTGTGAGACGAGAGAAAGAAAATACTTAGGGAGAAACTTAGAAATAAAATACACCTCAGCGGACGATCGGAGAAGAATCAACTCGGGTCAATCACGCCATTTCCACCATTTGGCAGGTCCCTTCAGGGTTTCAAACTGTCCACTTGCTTGCTCTGATTAGGTTAGTAGTACCAGCTTCCATTCCTTGCCTGGGCAACGGCACTGAACTGCGCTCCGTACTCTATACGTCTTGACAGACATCCCTCAAGGTGCATTCTCTGCACTCAATGGATCAAAGTAGCAGCAAAAAACATACATCATCTTGTAATAAAGTATATAATACTCCAAAACTTTTCAATTGGCTCTTTGTAGTTAAAATGATGGCCTGAAGGCCGTCTTTTGCTACCTAATAATGCTTGTTGGAGGGCCAGTACGGTATGGTACAGTTACCCCTCCATCCACCGCTCTCCGGGTTTTCTTGATTCGCCGATCCACACCGAGGGGCTTTCTTTGGGATTCTTCCCCTCCATCCATTTATTTCTTTCCCCCCGTCTTTTTTTTCTTCCCTCTCTTTCTTCTTCTTCTTCTTCTTTCTCTCCTCATCCCTCCCCCCCTTTTTTATTCATTCCTCCCAGCAAGAGACGTTTGACTGTCTCTTGTTTATTTTCTCTCTCTCATCAACCCTTTTCTCTTTCATCCTCTCTCAAACATTCTCCTGTTTTTCTCTCTAAAACCCCGCCCCCACCACCGCCACCTCTTTTCTCTTATTCATTCACAAAAATCTATCAGAATGGTTCAATCGTACGTATACGCTTGTTCATTTCTCTCTCCTTGATGTAAATGAGCGAAAACTGACTTGTTTCTTGTTAGCGCTGTTTTGGGCTTCCCCCGTATGGGAAAGCTCCGTGACCTCAAGAAGGCTACCGAAGCTTACTGGGGTGGTAAGATCTCCCGCGATGAGCTCCTCGCTGAGGGAAAGAGGCTCCGTCTGGAGCACTGGAAGATCCAGAAGGCTGCTGGTGTTGATATCATCCCCAGCAACGACTTTGCTTTCTATGATCAGGTCCTCGACCACATCCAGATGTTCGGTGTACGTTTTCCCTTGCCTCTCGAACAAACCCCCCCCCCCCCCCCTTCTTCTTCCGCCCCAAGAAGAGAAAGCGACACCCTTTCAGCTCACGTTGATCTAACCAATTATCTACTTAATTAGGTCATCCCAGAGCGCTACACCAAATACAACCTCCACTCCCTTGACGAGTACTTCGCCATGGGTCGTGGTCTCCAGAAGACCGGCATTGATGTTCCCAGCTTGGTAAGTCTGCGTGTCCGTCTCGAAAAAGCTTGGCTCCTTACCTAACTTGACTACAAACAGGAAATGGTGAAGTGGTTCGACTCGAACTACCACTACGTCAAGCCCACCCTCCAGAACAACCAGACTTTCAAGCTCACTGCTGAGCCCAAGCCTGTTGTTCAGTTCCTCGAGGCTAAGGAGGCCGGCATCACTACTCGTCCCGTCATTCTGGGACCTGTCTCCTTCTTGACCCTCGCCAAGGCTGACCGTGATCAGACCATCGATCCTATCACTAAGATTGATGAGCTCCTTCCCGTCTACGTTGAGCTTCTCCAGAAGCTCAAGGAGGCTGGTGCCGAGGATGTTCAGATCGATGAGCCCGTCCTCGTTTTTGATCTCCCTGCCAAGTCCAAGGCTGCCTTCAAGCCCGCCTACGAGAAGCTCGGCTCCCTCGGTGCTGCTGCTCCCCGCATTGTCCTTGCCACCTACTTTGGTGACATCGTTCACAACATTGATGTCCTCCCCTCTCTCCAGGGCCTATATGGTATTCACGTCGACCTGGTCCGCAACCCTGAGCAACTGGATGCTGTTGTTGCGGCTCTCGGCCCCAACCAGGTCCTCTCTGCTGGTGTTGTTGATGGCCGGAACATCTGGAAGACCAACTTCAAGACCGCTATTGAGAAGGTTGAGCTGGCTATCCAGAAGCTGGGTAAGGAGCGTGTGATCGTTTCCACCTCCAGCTCCCTCCTCCACGTTCCTCACACTCTTGCCAACGAGAAGAATCTCGACGCTGAGGTCCACGACTGGTTCAGCTTCGCTGTTGAGAAGACCAGCGAAGTCGTTGTCATTGCCAAGGCCGTCACTGAGGGCCCTGCTGCCGTCCGTGAGCAACTCGAGGCCAACGCCAAGTCTATCCAGGCTCGCGCCTCCTCCAAGCGCACCAACGACCCTGCTGTCAAGGAGCGCCAGGCTGCCGTTACCAAGGAGATGCACGACCGCAAGTCTCCCTTCAAGACCCGTCTTGCCGAGCAGACCAAGTCAATCAACCTGCCTCTCTTCCCCACCACCACCATTGGGTCCTTCCCCCAGACCAAGGAGATCCGTATCCAGCGTAACAAGTTTACCAAGGGTGAAATCACCGCTGCTGAGTACGAGGCCTTCATCGAGAAGGAGATCCGTGACGTTGTCAAGATCCAGGAGGAGCTTGGCCTTGATGTCCTGGTCCACGGTGAGCCCGAGCGTAACGACATGGTTCAGTACTTCGGTGAGCGTCTCACTGGTTACGTTTTCACCACCCACGCCTGGGTCCAGAGTTACGGCTCCCGTTGCGTGCGTCCCCCCATCATTGTCGGTGACATCTCTCGTCCCGCCCCCATGACCGTCAAGGAGTCCAAGTATGCTGTTTCCGTTTCCAGCAAGCCCATGAAGGGTATGCTTACAGGCCCCATCACCTGTCTCCGCTGGTCTTTCCCTCGTGACGACGTCCACCAGTCCGTCCAGGCTCAGCAACTCGCTCTTGCTCTCCGCGATGAGGTTGTTGACCTCGAGACTGCCGGAGTCAAGGTTATCCAGATTGATGAGCCTGCTCTTCGTGAGGGTCTTCCCCTCCGCTCTGGAGTTGAGCGTGAGAACTACCTGGAGTGGGCCGTTAAGGCTTTCCGTCTTTCCGCCAGCGGTGTCGCCGATGGTACCCAGATCCACTCTCACTTCTGTTACTCTGAGTTCCAGGACTTCTTCCACGCCATCGCTGCCCTCGATGCCGATGTTCTGAGCATTGAGAACAGCAAGTCTGATGCCAAGCTCCTCAAGGTCTTCATTGACGAGGCTTACCCCCGTCACATCGGCCCTGGCGTGTACGACATCCACTCTCCTCGTATCCCCAGCGAGCAGGAGATCAAGGACCGTGTCGAGGAGATGCTCAAGTATCTGAGCCCCGATCAGCTCTGGATTAACCCTGACTGCGGTCTGAAGACCCGTCAATGGCCCGAGACCAAGGCTGCCCTCACCAACATGGTCAATGCTGCCAAGGTCTTCCGCCAGAAGTACTCCAAATAAATTATAACACCTATTTAATAACCTAAGGTGGAGGGGGCGACATTGTCAACCTGTCGTCTCGTTAGGAAAACGGATTAGGATGTTTCGTTTTTTATGAGTTTATGATGATGATACCAAAAGTTCAACATATGGGTGCGGGGTTTCATTAGAGAATATAATGGGGGTCAACGGAGTTCAACATTTTGACGATTTCAACATCGGCGTTAGCCAAGCATCGACATGCCTACAAATTGCACAGTTCCTGGGCAGGGTTTCTGGTTTTAATTCATTACACTTTGTGTTTTGGGATTGCACAAACACGGGGAGCAATGTTCGATGGCGGCTGGATTTTGCCGACGTTTTTTCAACTATTTCAACAATGTGCTGTATATCACATGAGAGGTTAATCTATAAACATATTTTTTGCCTCACTCTTTTCTTTGTGGATTTCATACCACTATTCACATCACTATAGACCCGCGACACTGTAGCCATATTCATTAAGAAGATTTTTTCTCCACCAACATACAATTCGGGTTGAGAACAAAGCTTCTGCAAAGCACACATAACCACCTCAACTCCTCTCTATCCTAGTAACCCCCATTCACCAAACTACTCTGTACAAGTTTAATTAAATATTATAATTTAAAACCATGAACAATATGGAACCGCCGCCCCCCTCCCAGCAACGGCCTCACTCCCAAACTTATCCAAATACCACTTCCGACCCCACCGCGCATGAGGCAACATATTCGCCACCGCATTAACCACGAAAACCAACGGCGGAATAGGCAGAGCAGGCAGACCCAGCTTCTCCGCTAGTGTGACAGTGGGGATGAGCCAAGGGGCAAGTCGCAGAGTACTACCACTGCCAGCACCGGCACCGGTAGCCGCCTGAGCAATGAACGAAGGAGACGGTTGGGGCGGTAGGACAAGTATACCGACGAGCGCAAAACCGAGCCATTCAATCCATTCAAAGACGTAGTGGGGGTAGAGGATGGAGCGGAACACACCGCGCGGTGGCGGGACGACGTAAACTTTAGCGTACTTACTATTACTATGACTATCCGTCTTCGATGATGATGAAAAGTGAGTAGAAGTATCTGTTTTTTTGGTGGAGCGTCTCTGGGCCTCTTCACGACGGAGGCGGAAGAGAGTTCGTTCGGAGTAGATGTTCCCTGCCATTCCGATGAAGAAGAGACCCAGCCCCAGATAAGGGAGCAAAGTAGCGCGCCGTGATAGTGATGGTGGTGAGGTAGAATGAGGGTATTCTAGGATGGTGGTGAGTGGGTAACCGGCCAGCCAGCCGGCGATACAGGTAGAGTTGAACCAGTTAAAAAGGACGGCCATGGAGACGACGAAGACGTGCATGGGGGACATGCTGGGGGCGGAGATGAAGGGGGAGATGATTGCGCGGTTGGCGTAGTGGAGGAAATACAGGGACGCGACTAGCTTGTTGGAGAGGGGGAGAGAGCTTTGGGGGAGTTTCCAGAGGAGGAAGGAGAGGTTGGCAGGGCCAACGATCTCCATGATGAACCAGCCTAGACGGCCTGGAATATTCAAGTAGGAGTTCCTCATGGAGGTTTTGCCCGCTGGGTGCCAGGGTGTGAGCCATTGGATCACGGTGAACTTGTTTAGGTTGGTTAGTTGAGCGGTGTTTTGAACACAGTGAGGAGGGCTTTGGCTTACAACGGGGAAGTATTGGAAGATGTCGACCACGGCCACGTATGTTTCAGGAGTAGGAAGAACCAAGTCCCTCAAGGGAGGCAGAGCCTCCAGCATAGTGGAAGAGAATACAGAGCCCATCCTGGAGGCGAAAGAGGGTAAGTACACGAACAGCTTCAACCTTGGAGATCCACCCACTCGCTTTGCGGAGAGCCAGGGGTAGAAAGCTTATTTGGACCAGTAAGAACGGCCCCAGGATGAAATCGCGAAATATAGTTCAAGATCTGCTACGTAGACATCCTGGTTTGAAGAAGAGAGAAGAAGACAGCGAGAAAAAGGATCAATCAATAAAACACGCGAGGAAGCGTGAAGAGGGGGAGGCTAGATTTCCTCGTTCAAGAATGGGAAAAGATGCCATGATGTCACCCACAACCACGTGATCAAATTAGGGTCTCAATACGAGGATATATTGGGTGTCTCTAGTAGTAGTAATGATAGTGATAAGGAAAGATAGAAATGGTATGCTACGCCGCTATAAATCTCGTGGTCAAACCAAGTAAGAATCATGTCCTGATCAACCGGCGGATGTGTCCATATCCTCCGCTGCCACCTTCGCCTGTCCCCGTTTCTCTGCAATCTTCTGCTTTTTGAACGCCTCGATCTTGGCTCTGAGTTCCGTGTCTGCGAAGGGAAAATGTCAGCTTTGGCCTAGCCCTCAGGGAATATTCAAGCTACTGCTCTCGGGTTTTTGCTTACCAGGTGTAACGTCATCTATACTCAGCGGAACGCGATTGAATGGGTCATGCGGGTCACTCAGCAAGTGAGACCGGATAGTCGAGCGGTCAATGGATACTCTGGACGCAGGAAGCTTGACGGGGTCCTGCATCAATGTGTACATTAAGGGATCTAGAGAAATTTGGTTAGCAGGTCTCTCGATGGGAAGGAGCGGTTTGTACAGCTAGGGCTTACCAAGGAATTCATCAGGAATTTCTCCCAGGTCCTCTTCAGCCTGATCATCGGCTTCCTTAGCCTCCTTCACCTTCAGCTGCAGCCTGTCCCACTTCTTGAGCTCGTCCAGGGACTTCAAGGACCATTTCCGCAGGATGTCGGCGGCTTTTTCAAAGTTGGCTGGCTTGTAAGATCGACCGTCCCGAGCCACGGCGACTATAAAACTCTCCTTGCTCATTAGGTTCAAATATACATCAACAATCTCGCTCAGGAGAGCCCGGGGGTTGAATCCGTAGTCCTGCAGGTTTTCCACACGCAGGTTGGAGCTTTTGGGGCCCACCATAGCATCCAAGTTGTAATCAAGCATGTCTGCCAGCCTTTGAACGATTTCTGGCATAGTAAAGGAGTCTGCCAGCGCCTCAGTAAAAAGCTTCAGCATCGAAACCGTCTCGTTGGTTAGCTGCATATAGGATTTGGCGCTGCGTTGAGCCTGTGCTAGACGCTCCTCCTTCTCCTGGCGCGCGGTGGGGTCCATTGCAGACCCTTCGTTCCGCAGTTCTTGTTGAGTTTGATAGATTGTGATGAAGTTCCCGAATGATTCATCCAACACAAAAGTCACATCGTTGAGGAGTAGGTTCACGAAGCGAACGAAGAAGTCTACGTTCTGTTTTGACTGGTGGTAAAGCTTGGTTCGGTAATGGGTATTGGGCCAGATGCATTTAATAATCTGGAAGATCTCGTATCGGATGTTGAATTTGTCAAAGAATTGGGTATGAGTGCCGGTGTGCTCAGCTTCGATATAAAAGTTCATGACAGCGTGCAACAGGTATTCGTTGGCAAAAGGCATGGAATTTAGGAGGTCCACTAGAACGCCATTCGCACCACCAGGGCGAGGCCATGTCCCTCGGAACAGAATGGAAACCAAGCCTGCCTTAAGGTATGGGTTCTTGATATAACCCGAACTCTCCAGGAAAGCAATGCAGAGCATTACCAGCTCATCTCCTTGTGTCGCGGTGATGATTTGAGGCATACACCACATGATAAATTTAAAATTGCTGACAATGTCGTCCACAAAATATTCTGGCAAACATTGGAAGGATTCTGACTGCTCTGGGAGAGGAAGTTCGAGTTTCTCCTTTGGAAAGTTTTTATCGGAGGCTATTCGAAGCAACCAAACGATGACATACCGCATAAACGTCATTGAGCGGTACTGCCACTGGTCATCAAAGAGTACTCCCTGGAGGCTGTACTTCAAGGCCAAGCCCATATCCAGTCTATCTTTATACTTTTTCAGATGATTCTCGAAAACTCTAAGCTGGAGGGGGTTGTTGATCCATTTATGTCTCTCGGCTTCGAACTTAGCGAGTGTGGTCTCCATGTGCTTAAGGTCCTTTTCCAGCTGTTCCAATTTGGTGGTCAACGATTCACTGCCGTAGTGATGAGCTGCTACAGTCAAGAAGAATATTTCCGTTATAAAATTAGAAGTACCCTCCGCCTTTTTGGAGTAGAAAGCATCGGAGGCGTGTTGATCGGCATTGATTTTAGTTTCGTCCCTCATGTCAACACGAGGGTTTCGATGTAAGTAACCAATATCGATCCTGTCGATCTACTCAAGTATCAGATATCATATCACCCCATTAGAGCGGTTCATCGATACCCGAGGCATTCGGGGTCACGCTTACCTTGGTGAAATTTGCATCCATGAATGGTTCGCAAAGCTGATCCATACATGTAGTGAGATTGAACATGAACCCGTCAGACGACACAGTGGTGGGGTCTATTTGCATTGCCCGTCGCTTGTGGTTAACATTTAAGGCGGCTGCGAACCAACCCAAAACTTTATCGCGCGCATCCTTAGATGCTCTAATCATGTGATTAATGATATCTAGAAGATCAGAGCTCAGCATCTGCTGCACCATGCGGATTGAACGTTGCGCATTCAAAATATAGGACTGATCTCTTGTCTTAGGGCTCGAGAAGTACGACATCGTAGCACTCGCCTGTAAAGGCGAGAGGCTAAACCACGGTCCCAGTAGAGTAGATTTCTCGAATGATGCAGGTTCCCGTGACGCGTTGAAGACAGATGACTCCGTGATGGCGGCCGCGATGACCGCATGGCGAACAAGATTCCGCAAGGCCTGTGATTTAAGATAATTGAGAATGTACCCTTCTTGCAAAGAGGAAATTTTGCCTTAACGTACTGTCACATATGGCTTGTAGTCATCATTGATGCTCTTGGAGGAAAGATCTCCACTCAGTTCCTCAACCGCGGCTATGAGGGTGGGCTTAATACTCTCATCCTCTTCAAATCGCTTCACGGCCTCACCCATGAATTCGATATCTACCCCCTTATCGTCCTCTGGGTCCAAAAGGAGATAAGGTTTGAGCGGCGACCCCGACGAATCAACCCTACCAACCAATACGATCTGTTAATACATTGTTCTCCTGGAACTAAGTAAAATGGTTCGGACAACACGCACCCAAACATCTCCGGCATAGTTATAGCAAAAATGCAGTAACTCATACACAGGCGACGGGCCTCACAAATGACCTGGAATTTCGGGTCATTCTCCCGAGCGCGTCGAAACCCCTTGTGAAGCCTCGTTATCCTCTTCCAACAGGGTAATAAGTAATCCAGCGGCTTCCGCTCGGGCTGAAGGGACGCAGCCTCCAGAAGAGCCTGGTCCAGAACAGCCACCTCGATTCGTGGGGTCCGGTTCTGATCTTCAAACTCACTCCGCAGGCCCGGTAGGAAAGTCAGTCTCTGTCCATGGATATCCCGCTGCCGGCTCTCCGTCAAAGTGATCTTAAAAGCCGCGCTTAGTGTGCGATCCTCAAAAGCCTCGAGTGTGTCTCCCGCTTTCGGAAGGGGCAGGGTGCTGGAGACCGGAGTGATGGAGCGTGGTGCTTGCGGTGTCGCAGCCGATGTTGGCGTTATCTTGATTCGTTTCCCTTCTGATCCTCCTTGCTCCGGCCCTGGCAAATGAGAAATAGGTTTAATAGACGGTAGCTGTGGCTCTTCCGAGACTTTGGAAAGAGGCTGCTGTGGCTGAGAGGGTGTTGCGGGCCGGCTGGATGACTCTTCGCCATCGCTGGCCTGGACAGGCGGAGATGGGTTCCCCAGCTTTGCCAGCCTCTTGTTGCGGATCTGCAGCCATCACAAAATTACTATCGTGTCATATTTTTCAAGTTCAAATTCAAATTCCACAACCAACCTTATCCGCTTCGGAGAGGTTATCTGACATCTTTGGCGAAATAAAAGGTGCCCGCACCAGGCGTGGAGTTTGCTTCTTTCACAGAAGACGGGTTTAAAGAATGGAGGAAGGCTCCAGAAATGGGATTTAGAGCCAGCCAAAAAGATTTCAGGGTCCAAAATGTAGAGATGAGAGAGATTAGGCCAGGGAGAGCAGGCAGTGAACCGCTAGTAATCAGGCGACATTCTGTCATGATCGCTGAGGTTCGCCCGCATTTCTTCTTATTAACTAAGCTGTTCGGGCAGTTCCCGCCAATCTCATCGCAAAGCGAGCCCTCCCTACGAACCCCTCCTGCATTTATCCGCGGCGTTTCCACGGCTGCTTTGAATGTTTATTTTTGACAGATACTACCCGGGAAAACATTGAATATAACGAGGGGAACGGAATAGAATAACTAAAATGAGATTCATGAAATATGCTTGGCCAAGGACATCATGGAGAAAAACAAATCACGGTTGATTTCCGGAATACACACGCAGGTCCACGCTACGCCGTCAAATACTAGCACAATCACTGACATCTAAGAAATAAACATCACAGTCCGATGAAGGAAACGGGACCAAGATAAGGGGTGAAAGGTATAAGAAGAGTCAAAAAGAAAAAAAAAAAATTACATATGGGGAATGCAACCGAATAGGGTACGTGAATGAAACTAACACAAGGCAGCAGGATGTCATCGATGCAAGTTAATATTTCCCTTTCAAGGAATCTAATCGCTGACAACTCTTGAGTTCCATGGACCTGGCGGCTTTCATCTTCTCCACGTCGGGGAAAAACCAGCCCTGTGCATCTTGGATCATCCTATCCCGGAGGTTGACCTCGCTCTCACATTCATACCGAAGCTTCCTCACGTAGTCTACCTCGACCTGCTGATCCAGTTGGCGGAATTTCCGGTTGCTGTAATCTTCTACATCACGCGGATTGATAAAATAATCTATGTTGAGTTTTGGTGTTGTGCGTTGCATGGTGTGAGGGGGTACGGCGGTGTCGAATCGATACGATGGTCCAGAGGGAGTAGGGGAGCCGGAGAAGAGCGATGAAAGCAAGGGCAGCACGAAGAGGAGGATAAGGGGTAAAAGCTGTTGGATCGTAGCCCAGACGGACGGTGCGGGCTCAGACTGGGCATCGGGTTCGCGCGGCCTCCTTCGCGGTCGCGAGCCTCCAAACTGATGAACCCTAAACCCGGGGCCGCCTCCCATATTGAAGACGAATTGCGGTCCACCTAGATCGCATGCATCAGTAAAAGCCAATTCCTTCTCAACTTATCACAACCAAATACTATAAGGGGTTCACACCAAACGGACCGAATCCACCACCCATCCCTCCAAGGCCGCCGTTGAAGAACCGATTAAACAGCTCCTCCGGAGATATCTCTTCCTCGAAACCTTGGCCTCCCGGTCGCGGGAACCCACCACCAGAGAAGCCGCTGAAGGGTGAAGCGCCCGACGGGCCTGCACTCGGCGTAAATCTGCTATCGGGATCTCCGCCGAACTTATCGTACTTGGACTTTTTATCTGAATCTGATAGAACCTGGAAAGCACGCGAAACCACTATATTGCAACCTTGTTAGAAACGGGAGATTATAAAAGTTTATTCCGTTCCAAACTCACTCTTAAACGCTTCGTCCGCCCCATCATACCCATTCTTATCGGGATGGGTCAATAGACTCAATTTCCGATATGCCTTCTTGATCTCGCCATCCGTCGCGGTCTTCTCTAAACTCAAAATCTCGTAGAACGCTGTTGTAGAGCATTTCCGTATCCGAATCACAGCGGCCTTCATCTCCGGGGTATATTTTCGTTCCTGATTCCCTTGGTTATGCTCCCTAGATTTCGCTGAGCCACCCCCATTGTCGACACCAGACGCTTTAGCAGACGGCATGACTAAAAC
This sequence comes from Aspergillus diversus, assembly GCA_027569885.1. NCBI lineage: Eukaryota > Fungi > Ascomycota > Eurotiomycetes > Eurotiales > Aspergillaceae > Aspergillus > Aspergillus diversus. The sequence goes on from JAPDKZ010000076.1 coordinate 88,609, forward strand.
CAAAAATAAAAAAATATATCGTTTTATAACCCCCGGAGTAGATTCTCCTGGTCGGGGGTTCCTTTATGTGCGGGCGCGGATAACTTTCGTCTCCCTAATTTGTCGAGAATTCCGTCTCCTCAGAAATTGATGACTGGTGGTGGCGTGGACACACCCGTCGGGAGAGGAGAAGGGGCGAAGTTCGGCGTCCAAGCGAAAGGCGGCGATTTGTTGTTTGTATTTTATTTTTGGAGAGGGCCGGAACTCCAGGTGGAATCAGAGGGATCGTTGAAGCAGCCGGGAGAATTGGCTGAACGAAAAAGTGCGAACCAATAAGTCAAAAGCTGGGTGAAGGACGGATAGGCGATTGCTAAACGTGGTGAGATTCTGGAGGTGCCGTTCTTGCGCTAAGCTTGGGGGTGAGGGATGATTTGTTAGTCAGGCCAAAAAAAATAGCTGCTACAAAAAACAAGGTACTGTACCTGGAGCTCCATCTATTCACTCCCACACTCCACATTCGTATTTGTTATCTTTGCCAAATTTCTAATCCCCGGTTTAATTATATAGTTCCCTGATCTTCCTCCAAATCCCCTCTCTCATCATGGTCGACTCCGAATCATCCGTGGAGCAATCCAAAAAGTCCCTCGTCCAAACAGCTAGGGCGTGGGGAGGTAAGTTGCAAGCTAGGAGAAGCCCTCCACCTCTACCCTCAACAGAACACCTCCCCCCTCCAGAGGGGACACCTCGTTCATTCTAGTCTTCATTAATTAACTATAATAACACTCTCCGCAGAGAACCCTTTCCCTCCGACTCTCCTCGCCTCCCTCATCACGGCGCAATACATGCGACCATTCCAGGGGCTCCCAATGCTTTTCCCCCCCATCCTTTTATTCACAAGCTATGCGAATTTACAAGGCTTCAAGACCGATAGTGCTGGTATCAGCGCGGCTTGGTCTGGGCTATATCTTCTGCTCGCTGGTCGGCGAAAACAGCCATTCATGAAGAAATGGGGGGCGCGGGGTATCGTGCGCGGGGCGACAATGGGCCTGTGTCTGGTAAATTTAGTTGGTGGAGGGTTGGCTTATACGTTGGGTAAGAGGGAGGAGGGGGAGGACGAGTAATTTAGCATTGGTTCCTTTTGGGGTGAAGGAGGGAGGGGGAGAGGGGTCGATATATGGATAATTGGTGCTTTTTTTTTTCTTTTTTCTGCCATGTATGACTAAAGTGTAGAGAAGGCGTCTTTGGAACTGGGAGTTTTGGGAGGTTATCTATTGGATGTTATAGAAAATACGGAGGGTGGTGCTATTTATATTTTACGTGCGGAAGACATTCGGGGAGAAGGCTACAACAAGTTTTCATGGAAGAGACACTTTCCCCCAGTATCTTCTTCATCAAGACCAATTTCGCGTTGTGTCAGAGGATGAAGGTGCCGTGTAACCGTCCTGAGAATAATAAGGAAAAGCGTCTCCAAAGTTGACAGCAGATTACCATTCTCACGAAAGAATATAGCAAACCCAATGGCAGCATATGCATGTGAACGACATGAGGCCTCTATCCAGCCCCCACAACTAAGTAGTTAATAGATGAACTAACAAGGCTAGGCATCATCTGCTCAAGGACAGTAGGTTGTATATTTGACTATGACAGCCCCAGTGCGCGGTCTGGAATCGCACGGTGGCTACATGGTATACGGCTGCTCAGCAAGGACATAATCCTTGACCATATGAGGGACCAGCCACTCAAGATCTCGGGGATTCGTCTGGATGGCTTGACGAGCCAACGTTGAACTCACGGGATGTTCATCTGGCCTTTTCCCTTCCACAAGATGCACCCGGTCGGCCCATTCACGTTGAGCACCTTTGCTATCCATATCTCCTTGGGCAAGGCGGCGAAGGAAGGCATGTTGCTCGTCAGCGCTGCCCCAGTCGCTATCCGGACGCATGGTGACCCTTAACCTGTGTTTGGAAAGGAATGGTTGCAGTGGCTGGAGATTATATTCCGGTGGATAGTACTTGGGGTTAAAGATCCGAATTAGTGTATCGTAGCCAGTGAGGTGGACCTGTTCAATTGACCGAGGATAAACGTCCGCCGATTCAATCTCCGCAGCTTTGTTCACGAAATAAGGCTTCTTTGTAACGCCAATATCAATGTCAGGAAGAATCCAGTCTTTAGTGTCGGGAAGGGTAGTCTGCAGGTAGGAGAGGAGATCCTGGGCGAACAGTTCCATCATGGTTAGCCGGTCCTCGAAAGCGGCCGGTTTGGAGGGCTTGTCCGCATTCTGTGTTGCGAGGAGAAGCAACAAACGCGAAGGCCTTTCGGGGTTCTCTAGGAGAGCAGAGCTTGCAATTCTGCGATGGGCAAGTGTGGGTGGATTGAAAGAGGAGTCGAGCACATACAGCACCTCTGGAAGAGCAGGGTGTTGCTGGTGCTTGATGTGGGGAAGTGAGGTGAGGACCTCAAAGCTTTTGGGGGAATCGATAAAGCGTTTCAAAGCTAAACCATATTGTGCCTTGAGGGTCTGAAAGGAGGGACTCATTGCGCTTGAGAGAAATAAGCAAAAGGGCTTTTATTAATAATTAATTAAGGTGATCAACAATTATTGTCGCCAACAAAAGACGTTCATAAGTCACATCAGCCCCATTTTCAGAGGTCATTGGAGCTTCTGCCAGGTGGGGCTCGCGGAACAAAAGCATTCCAGGGTTGTGTTCTGGAAAAGAGGCCCTAAAAAGTTGAAACAGCACACACCGCGGCTGAGCCGGCCCACAGAATAAATATGTGGTACAAGGGATCCATTAATAATATCCATCCTATATAGACACACGGCACAGGTATATGGAACTGTATATTACTGGTGCCATTGCTTGTTTCGAAAGAGGGGGGCCGGATTCTCACCAATTTGATGACATCGATGAAAGTGGTCAGTGTGTCGCTACACACCGTGATCATGGTACCAAGTCTTAGCACGGAGGATGATCATAATCAGGAGCCCTGGGGAACCGTTTCAGGGGGGGAAATCTAGATCGCTTCCCATCGCACATGTTTTCCTCCTGTTTCGTGACGTCGAAACTGGAAACCAGCCAGGATAAAAGAACAAGTGCCGTTTATCCTTGTCATTTGGCGGTTGCCGAAGCCAGGATGGATTGAGATGATGTATCCCTGTCATCCGATGTGGCAATCAGTGGCTTGAAATTCAGTGATGTTGATGGAGGTCTTTCTTTTTTTCACAAGCCATCATCGCATTCCTCAGGCCTGTCTTGGTGATTATATTATTAACTATATTGATTATATTATTATTTCCTTGTATACCCCCTAATTATTGCTTGTTGCTTATTGATATCTAGAGAGATAGCCATGGAAGAATAATGATTTTAAAACAGTCTTCCTTAGAATTATGAAACAACATCCCGCTCGAATGCACTATGAGCCTCAGCCACCTACTTATCCCAAGCCACCCTCTCTGCCTGAAACGCTCGCGGCACTCGTTTCCGAGCATTTGGCGAGTCCAAGATGCTGGAGAAAGCATGCTATCGACCCTCATGCCCCCCTTAATCAGATCCTTGGTCAGACATCAAGGACATCCAAATACGAAGTCCATGATGGTTCAGCGTCCGAGCTGAGCTGAGATCAGGAGAGGACAGAATACATCACAAAAGCAGAGATTTCTTCCCAGCCGTGTGTTGGCTCATCACTCCGGAAATAACAGAGTCATGTCTAGACCGTGCCCCCACCGCATCCGTATCGGGAGTGACTGGCCAGCGAGCTTTCATGATCGTCCGCCGTTGGTTCTGGCGACAGATCTGCGTCCGTCGGGCGATTTTCACTTGGATGACATATGAATTGAAGAGTCTCGCCAGCAAAGAGAAGATGGGGCATCCATTATTATTGTTATTATTATATATTACCGTTGATGACATGATCAAGGAGCCTTCAAGTTGTGGACGAAATTGACTTTCCCTTTTTCCGACCCTCGAATTAGTGTGGGTAAATGTGTATCTCTAGCCCACATCGGATTATTTTCAAGTGCCACCAACTTGAAGTGTCTTGGGGCATATTAACAGAACCTTTGATAGCTTCACGAGTTTTTGTTTTCACCTTGGCTGAAGTCAAAAGAGTGACACACTCATACGCGGAATGGCGGAAAGTAAAAGCAAACGAAAGACATTATTTTACCTCTCGACTCTGGCCTGTATTCGAGAACCTTGGAGGCTTGGAAGGAAAAAGCGAGAAAAACAAAAAAAAAAAGAAAAAAAAAAAGTTGGAAGGTCGGCATCTCCCAAGTGCCCTGCAGGTGGGCAGGGACGCTTGGAGACAGTGGGCCAATAACAAGCCGGGAAGCAAGGGTGAAACGGGCTTCGTCTGTGGCCGCAGCTAATCCGCGTGCGGTTCCTGGGACGGAGCCCCACTTAGTGTTGTCTCTTAATTAACTTTTATAAATGAATTAATTAATATTGATATTGTTCCTGGTACTGTAAGTTACCACTGCCCACCTTCCAACCAGCAACCTCAGATTGAACAATCTCAAGCAATTTCAATCGCTTTCTTGCTTGATTCCCGGCTTCCTAGCGGCGCGGTCTAGTCATGATACCATACCATACCCCCTCCATCGGCCGGGTTCCCACCGGGCTCACCCCAGCAGAGTGGCCCGAGTAGCACGATAGCACTGGTTCCTCTAGATTCTCGATGTCGACCTGACCGATTGTGTTATTATTCCTGTTATTCATTGATTATTACTTTGGGGAGCTGGAGCCTGGAGTATGACGGCCAGTACCACTTGGGCCCGTGTATCAGGTACACTGGATGTCTCCAGAATTAATCTAACGAGGCTGATGAGCTCCTTTTCCTCCATTCTTTTATCTCCCTCCACTCTCCCTCTTCCTTCTGGCTCTTTTCTTCCATTCACTCTCCAGTGTCAGGGACCTCACTACATTCCTTGATCTTCTCCAGACTTTCATTAACTGCTTTTTTTTTCCCTTTTCTTTCGACTGCGAATTGACTTCGCATCTCCCTCTTTTTTGAGCACTGCAGCTTAGCCTGTCTTTACTAAACGAAAGATTAACTAAAAAAAGCCGAATCATCTTTAAAACCAAAAGACATTGACTGTCACGTCCATTCCTTCTCACAATGCAACTTTCTACAAAGCTCTCTGTTGCCCTCCTGGGTGCTTTGGCCGCTACTAGCGAGGCCTCCCACGGCCTGCGTGCTCGCCACGACAGACTCTTCCACCCTCGGGGCTTCAACCAGACGACTCCTTCCACTTCCTATGTGACCGTCTACCCCACTCCCACACCTAGCATTCCCCTCACTACTGGTGGTTCTGGACCCTCCAGCGCACCCTCTGAGACTGAAACTCCCGGCACCGATGTCACTGTCACTTACACCCTGGGTACTGGCACCACTCAGAGCGTCATTACCACCACTATCCACAGGACTTCCACCGAGGTCCAAACTGTTTGGGAGGTATGTAGCTTAGCATAGCAAGCGCTCTGCCAAGGTATGCTGCTAATCAATGTACTACAGACTCCCTCGAGCTCCGCGGCGGAGGAAATTACTTCCACCCTCACCTCCGGTTCTACTACCATCTACACTGTTGTCCCCGTCCCCTCGTCTACTGAGGGTGGAGAGGGCTGCGGTACTCCCGTCACTGTCACTGTTACTGACACCGTTACTGTGGTACGTTGATGAGCACCGAACGAAAGGAGTACGGAAGATGAGCTAACCAGGGATCCCAGACTGCCACTCCTACTGCTGCCCCTAGCGACGAGGACGAGGACGACCAGGGTCATGGCCACGGACATCCCGAGCACCCCAAGCACCCTGAGCATCCCAAACACCCTGAGCACCCCAAACACCCTCAACACCCTCAACACCCTGAGCATCCCGAGCACCCCGAGCACGCACACGGACACGGTGGTGATGAGGATGACGATCAGGATGATCAGGGCGAGGACCAGGATGGAGACAACGGCGAACAGCCTCCCTTCCCCACGCCTACTCTTCCTCCCTTTAACAACGGCACCGCTCCCACCCACAGCGGAGTCGCGAAGCCCACTGGCTTCCTGACCAGCCGCCTGCCATTCCCCACTAACTTCCGCCGCCACCTGTAAACCAGCAACCCCGACTTAACGGGTCTCGGAAAGATTTGATGTGACCATCTTGTACTGAGGTTTATTTTCGTGGCGAGTTGGACACGCAGGCGTTGTACCTAAAGTGGAACAATGTTGTTTTATATTTTACTTCTGGTACAAATTTTTAAATCTAGGAGAGTCTTTTCTCTAGAGTTCTTGAACTTTCTTTTTTCTCTTTTTTATCCAGTCAAAATCGCGGGCTTTTCCTCGTCTTGGCCTGGTGGTTCTTTCAGTTCTTTTCTAATATAGGACCTTTCCCTAGGTCCTATATACGCTTTAACAAATATTCTTCTTTTCTTTTTATTTTTATCCTTTCCACCCATTCTTTCCATTCTTTCTCAAAATCATCATTGGACATGGGATCTTTGTACATCAGATGGCAAAAACATGCTTTGTGAGACCCGATGGCCAGTGAAGTCTGGAACAAGGAGGTAATCAACGAACTTCTCTTCGCTAGGGTGTTTGGACTCTTGTGCAATTTTTGTAACCTTTCACCAGGAAGGACAGGTTATAGACTGCATGGATCGAATCCATTTTTTCTTGCTTTTCTGATAGATAGACCAAGCATGACGATGAATTTGATTAGCTATAGAACCTCATCAAATCCTGTTAATATACGTTCAAAATCGAGCCGCTCGGCCGGGTATCAAGTTATAAAAGCGTAGTATATGTCACAAAAAAGAGAGAGAAAAAAAGAAGAGTCAAACATCAATCGTTCCATATCGTACTACCCTCTCCCTCATAGCCTGCCACTCCAACCAAGTCACGCCCTGCAGCAGACAATCCGCCAGATCATCCAATTTCCCCATCTGAATCTCCTTACCACTCTTACTATCACTCCTCCCCCTCCCACCAGACGCCCGATGAGAACATCTGCTTTGCCCCCCCTTCCACTTCCGAAGATACCCGTCCACCCACTGGCGCAGTATGGGATCATCATCCTTGACCCCCACCGGCACCACCAACCCGTCATCATCAGAACCAGCATCAGCATCAGCATTCAACCAACTCCCCACAAGATCAATCTTGGCCTTTTTCCCTTCTCTTGACGACACCTTCTTCTTCTTCTTCTTCTTCCCATCGCTACCATCCACGGAATCAGGGGTAATCTTACCATCCATAGCCCAATATTTTGCTACACGCTGCGGTTCGATCCCCAAAACCACCGGTGTAGAGCTAGACATCCCTGCATCACATACCGTAGAACTAGAAGTAGTAGTAGTAGTAGTAGAAGAAGAAGAAGAAGAAGAAGAAGAAGCGTTGGTATGCCCCAACGCACACAAAACCGCATAGATCATCCCCTCAAAAACCCCCACCCTGATCGTCCACTCCTGCACCGCACTCCCACCCCCCGACCGGAACCGTTGCCGCTCAATTAGGATATGGGTAGGTTTATACCTTTCGACAAGGGCGGTGACGAGTCCGTATGCATGCTGGGCGTAGAGCGGTGGAGAAAAGCTCATCATCCCCTTCTCTTTTCCCCCCTTCTTCCCATCAGCCACCCAGTGAGAGGAGGAGCCTGATGTAGGGCCCAGGTCGAGTAAGCGCTTGAATTCCTCCGGCGGGATTGCGGTTTCGGGGAGGGCGAGACGGCGCCAGGCGGTTAGTGTACTCCTAGTAGGACACCCAGATCCAGATCTATTAGAGAGATGTGTGAGGTCGACGAGGAGGTGCGCAAATGCCAAATTCCGGATTCCCATGTCGATGCTCAGGATGCTTAGTTTTTGGTTTTTCTTCTCTGACTCCGTCCCTGTCCCCGGTCCTGGGGAAGAAGGAGGAGGAGGAATGAGAGGCCTAGTCTGGTACTGGCATTGTACTAGCCCGTTCTCAAGGTTATTAATGAGTGTGGCCTTGGGCCCGGAAGATGGGATGCCGGTCTTTTGGGCAATGTGTTGCAATTGAGTGGTTTTGAGGCTGTGAAGCCATGGGTATCGGGTGACGGATTGGTGGATGGGCGTGAGTCGCATTTTTCTTTTTTATTTTATGTCTCCGTAGGTTGTGAGTATATATTGATTTCTTATTTAACGGGGCACCTAAGGTATGTCCGCTTTGATACCTAGATAGGGGATGGCTGGTGGTGTTGAATTTAATTTACCATCATTTTCGGCTGGGTTAAAGACTTAGAAGGGAAATTAATGTTTGTTTCTGCCTTTTTGGGAAGGTCTGGCACCACTTTAATCCTTGCGTCGATCATGTGCTTCTTGGCTTGATCAATTGGAATTTTCTCTACGACTTCCCTTCTCATCAAAAGGATTTGTCTATTTTTTTGTTTCATTTGGTTCTCTGTTTGTTTCTCTTTTGGGCTAGAGAGACTACATAATTACCAAAACTAACTACCAGTAACTATACCTTGGAAAGCCAAGGCTTGTTTGGTACATCCCGAGACTATACCATACATCTGCATCTACCCAGCCCATCCTTGCTTGTAACAAAGCGGTCGAAACAGAACCCATGGTCCTCTTTACTCAATAGAAAAATGGTCGACGTCAACGGAACAAGGAAATAAGTAAGTGTAGTAATTACTGATTACATATCATACAATATCCTCGCGTCCAGTGGGAAATGCGCCGACTTAAACCAGAAACAATTGCATCCCTCTATTCCAACATCAGCATTAATCGAATTGGCTGTCCCAAACCTAAACACCTTGGCCGCTTGACAACATATATATGCCCATCCCAATTGGACGCCATGACCTGAAATCTGACTATGCAAGACGCTAAACTGCAACTCAAGAAAAGACAAAGGAACAAAACTCAAAGGAAGGCCGCCGGGTTTTTTCTTCTCTCCACAGAAATAGAAAACATAACAGGATACACCCAAGTGGTGCCAAACAAAATGAGCGGTCTAAATATGAATTGAAATCGAAGGAATCCTGAAGACGTGAAGCTCCCAAAACTATCGGTTCACTGGGCGTGCCACGTCATTTTCTGTAGTGGGCTGAAGCGCCGTAGCCACGTCATTCGGTGACACACTCTCTCGGACATAGAGAATAGGTGCCCAAACTCTCCAGTGTAAAACTCCCATATGCGCTAGCCGTATCGATATTCGTTCAACGTTGTAGTGCTGCTGCGAGATCAGGGAGTGGGGGGGATGTCGTTGAGACTCGCAGATGGCTAGAGGCGACATATTCAGGTACTTTTTCGCCGTACTAAAGGTGGCGGCAAGGAGCCTTTCCTGGAGTGAGCTCCGGAAGTATTGGAACAGACCTGACTCGTTCGATAGGTGCCACTCCAATGCCGCTTCGATTGGCGCGATGACGTCGTCCGATATCGTGGCATCACCACAACCCGCCGCGCTAGCAAATCGCGCGATTTCGAGAGCGATGCACCGCACGTTCTTCAGCCATTGAGGTGACCCGCGAGGGGTGTCCTCATTCTCTTTCATCAAGGAGCCTATCCGATATCGGAAGGTGGCGTGTGTCTGGGCCGGGTCGGAAAGATACCTTTTTTGTGTCTCAACGTATGACTCGAAAATGAACCAACAGATGTCTAGGCTGATGATGTCCTGGAGACATACTCGAAGTTGCCACAAGCGATCGGAATCGAAGGCAAAAGTTTCCGGAAATGCGTCAGGACTGTGGAATTGAAGCAGGAGCTCAGATATACCCCGAAACAGGAGCGATAGCGGCCAAAAGCTGTCGTTTTGTGTGGGCTTCTCCGCTCGGAGTGGTTCTCGTTCACGAAGATTTTGATACCAGAGCCTCGAGGACTCTACACAAAAGTTTTCTCTCTCAATTTTACCCCGAAAGTATTCTTGGAGGAATGGAATAGTATCTTCGATGAGTAGTACCCGGAATGCCCGGATTTGATGGTTGGCGACGTCCTAGTGTGAAAGGTTAATCATTCCACTCTCCAGGGACCGTGTTATGGATGGCCTTACCAACTTCATAGCCTCCAGGATAGCAAACAGAGTCTCCAGGCCAGCAGCAATTTCCTTAGAGTTTTGAGACCGTGAACCAGAGCTGATATACTCCACCATGTTATCAACCCACTCGTCCCGCATTGGCGCGCAATGTGTCTTTAAAAGTGTCGCAAGCCACTTTGCGACTGCAACCATATCAAGAACACCTTTTTGGATTTGTTGCATCAGGAGCGCTACCTCAAGATTCTGCATGACGCTGGGGTGGTCGCGCTCAGGGACAAGAGTCTTCAAAACATCCTGCACGGTCTCGAACAAGGCCGGGAGGCGGGGTTCAAAAGCCTCCCGCTCATGGCTTTGGTGGCTATTCCGGCTTTGACCATCAGCTCCACATGATGCGCAAAATGCATAGATGCTAATTTCAGTAGACATCGCGTCCCAGTAATCCAACGCTTCCCTTTGCTTCCGCCTGCCCTTCTCCCCGTCAAAATCAGGTTTGAAATGAAGATCACGATCAAAATTGGCGTCCATTCGGAGGTTGATATTACTCATGATGCAAGGTAGGTCGAGCTCACTTAGCGTGCTTTTGGTAACCGGAGGATATTTGTTTGCTGTAACTAATAACTCTTGTTCCTTCGAGCCGAGACGGAGCGCTGGGGGGATTTCGACTGCATTGGACGATGGCAGGGGGAAACGAGGCGGTGCCGGGAGGATAGATATGGACAGCGACGGGAGCGAGGATGACAGAGCCTGGCTTGTGTCCCCTCTATATGTGAATTTGCCTGATTGAGGACGATTGCTCCCACTGGCAGTATCCTTTGGATTATTTCGGTCCGCATGGTGGCCCAAGGTGTCATTCTTGGGCGAATCTTTCGAATGACTGTTGCCCGCATACGGCTCCAGAGGACACTCTGTACCTTCCTCCTTCTTGCCAGGCGTATCCCGGCGCGCCCCTTTTGTCTTTTGAAGGTCCATCTCCATTCGAGCCTAGGAATAGGGTTGGGGTGGCGAGCGGTAGCGTTGAAGATGAGGACGTCGGAAGTTGGGAGAAGGTTAACAAGCCACGAAACCCAGAGAAATTAAAGCTGTAATGGACGAATACAACAAAAACTGTGTCGTTGTCACGGTCACGAGCATCTCCTTTCTCTGACGGTGACGCAAGGGAAACACCACCACAACTCCCTCTCTCCCCGTTGACGGGTGAATGGAGCGATTGGGATCCCTTCCCAAAGCCCTTAAGTCAGTCCTTACCTCTGGTCGTCAGAACACAAGGTGAGGGAGTAAGGAATAGTTATTGGGACTTACCTGCAGGTGGTCAAGAATGCCGATCGCGAATGCAGATCTCGAAACGGGCAATCAATTATGCCTGAATTGTTGGATTAGTGTTTCGATAGTAGGGTAAACCTTCGGCTTTTTCTCCTTCTTTTCTCCTTCTTCAGGCCTTGGTCTTCCTATTCCTCTTCCACCTCTACTTTCTTATTGGATTGGCGCACTTTCTCTCTCACTCTCTTTCTCTCCTTCCCTCCGGGAGACCAGGCAAATAAAGCGCTGGGTCCGGCCGAAAAAAGCAACGAGGAAACCTCGATGGGAAAGAAGGGAAAGAAAGAGAGGGGGAGGGGAAGAGAAGGGTAGGTGCAGAAGCAAACAAAGAAGAGGCACTAGGGAAGCACTGATGTCGCTTTGCAGAAGTATACAATCGATAAGGCAAGATCAACTAACAAATTGAAGAAAATTAGACTGGTAAGGAAATTGGGACGAGGGCTTCCTGATATAACCAATTATGGTGTGAAGAAATCATACTCTTTTCTTTTTTTTCTTCGACTCTGAATGAATCCGGAAAGCTTGACCCTCTGTGGAACAATTTTTTCAGAAGACATAAAGAATTACAAACCAGCTTGGCTGGAATCAACTAGTAGTTATTGAGAACTCTTCTGTTCTCGTCGTCCATCAGCGGAAGCAGTTAGCAGCCAGAATAGTTCATGTCCTGGAATGTGAAGAGAGGAAAAGCAACTTAAGAGGGAGAAAGAAATTAAAAATAAAAAAAGAATAACATAATAACACTAATTAGAAAAAAGAGGAATATACTCTGAGTAGGGAAAAAAGAAAAGAAAGGGAAACAAGAAAGAACAAGACTCAAGAGAATATAATGAAAATAAAAGATAAGTGAGGCAATTGGGTATATAGGTACTGTTAATGCCTGCAGCGAGCTACGATGCTTCCGGTTATTTTATTTTATTTCCAATATTTATCCTCTGTAAAGTGAAATGGTGACCGGAGACCTGGAAATTTTTGAAATTTTTTTTTTTAAAAAAAAAAAAAAGAAAAAGAAAAAAAGTTAGCAGATCCCGCAATGACTGCAGCAACAGCTCGGGGCTGTTCCCTTATTGTCAGAGCAGAAGGGTCAGCGTGGGATGACGGAGAGCCTGACTGCCTGGGGATGGCATTGAACCTTGCCACCCCGATCTAAGGTTATTAAGGGGTGGGTAATGAGGAAACACTAAAAAGCGTCCATTCATTCTCCAAGTGACTCGTTCCCAGGAGGATTCACAAGCGAGATCCTCTTTATTCCAACCGCGGAAATCCCTAACTCCCCGGAGAAGGAAAGAACTCTGAGAGTTAAGTCAGTTGGCGAACATTCTTCACCACGATGATGGTTGTGTGCGAAGTATCCCAAAGCCAGGGAAGTGTACTCCATAATAATGGACACAACAAAATGTCGCTATCCGAAGTCACCTTGAAAACGGGAAGAGATAATGTGATAGGGAGAAATACGCCACCAGCTCTTTGTCGGGATTGCATGATGAGCAGCAATAAAGGTCGCGGAGACCAACCAAAATGAAAGGTTCCTGTTTTTTTTTTTGTTGTTGTTGTTTCTTCTGTCCAGAGTATCGGTCTCTTTGCCCTTTGCTCTCAAAAAAGGGTGAGCTAAAGGAGTACAAACTTGGAATGTACTGGTATTATTGGTGCACAGTGCACACAACCCATCCATTATTATACATACTCCGTATATATACAGAGAGGAGTGGTGGAGAACTACATACTCAGTCCTGGGAAATTCGGTCAAAATAATCAGTATGAAGCATTGGAGCGCTTCCTCTGTCCATGATAAATCGTCGTCTTCAGGAAAAGTGGATGCAGCATGCCGTGTGCTCAGGAAAATTAGTAAATAGATCGCCGGAGGAGTTGAATAATTCTTTTTTTGCTTTTTCCTTTCTAAACTTCTTGAAGGAGTTGTTGGTGTGGGAAGGGAGGGGCTGAATTTGACAAAAGAAATTCCGAGTCGGTGTCAAGAGGTTGGCAGTTACGCATTCCAATCTCTCCCCAGTCACCTCTGAGAATCCTTCTATTATTTGTTTTGCAAAGGAAAGACCCCCCCTCCCTTTGTTTCTGATTTTGTTGGTACAATCTTGATTGGCAATCCTAATAGGTTGCATTCATTCATCAATCCTTGAATCCATCATTATCGTTTGGTTTCTCCGAGCGCATCCGGAGAGCTTAAACTGCAGCTCGGAAGATCCCGATTCCGCTCTCCCAAGCAGAGGTTTTAATTTGTTGCCTTCCGTTTCGTTTCTTTTTCCGGTTTGCCACAATACCTTCTCTGTTCGCAGCTTTCCCACGAGAATAGCCAGGAAGAGGAATAATAGAATCCTCAATAATCCATCAATTTTGAATATAAATTGAGTTTGGATCTGGCCGACATCGGGTCAGTGTGTTTGAAAGAGCATGGTTTCATCAGGGATGCATTGTTCTGGTTGTGTTTTAAGGTATTTCTATTCCTCAGCCATTGGCCAGACATTAATAATTCTCATCTCGTTTGTTTTAATATTACCGAGTCGTGGAGCTCGTCTCCGGGTCCCAGGTGAATATTGTGGTTTCAACTCTGGGACCCATTCTGCCCACCGACATTTCGGGTTCGAAATCAAGTATGAGCCGCGTTTTCTCAGTGATTTTGGTCAAATCTTATTGCACTACGAGGCTATTTAATAGGTAGTCACAACAACAGCAAGTTTGGTAATTGGGATACACACGAGGCTTGGGGCCTTCATTGGTAGCAATTGGCGTCGACGTATTATTACTCTATTATCAATCTTTGATTTCTGCGAATTCTTGCCAGACGTGGGATATGGGGAGGCAGCTCGAATTGATCTACACTCCTTCGCAGGGCGAAGATAAATCATCAATTGACACGCATAATTGTTCGCTTCAACAGACCATACCTCAGTCACGAAAGATCGGAGTCAGGAGGGATCGAAGCATCAAACACAGAATATACAGGTTTAGCCTTCATGCAGGTGGTCAAACCACGGGACGATGTATTTTGGGGCTATCGATTCAACAGGTGTAATTGAGCCATTATTGATGGATGTGGGAGGTCTTCTGAAACTCTGGAGTCTGCTCCTGGTATAATCTTGAAACTTAATGAGGGAAGACTTGGGAGAGGAAATCTGAAAGGTGGTAACTTGTAATTTTGCACTCCATCGCAGGATCATGGGGTGCAAGAGGGGAGAATCGAACGACTAAAGAAGATCATGTGGCTCGGTCTGTCCTCCGAGCCCAGATGCACATTAGGGGCGGAAAAGCATGGGCTTCTTGGCGCCTCACTTTCACCACCAGGTCCACAGCGTGTCCTCCTGGTAGGTCGCCTCATTCTCAGGCCGGACTTCGCGGAGGCGGATTCGATTGGAAGGCGGGTGGTTTACATCTAAAGGTTCATTAAAAAGCGGTGTTCATTCAAATCCGGTTTTGCTTCCCACGTTTTCCCCTTCAAAATACACAGAATAGCTTCCCCTCTTCAGCGCCTCACAGCGCTAAATGATTGAGCTCCAAGTGGGGAAATCGACATTGGGATAGTGCGATGAAACGACAGGAGACAATTACATCACCTATACTCAACCTGATATATCACATAATAATCATTGGACGATGGTTACTCCATCAAATCGTGCGGTGCTAGATGGAGCATGGAACAGGCATAGTGGATGGGAAGATGTTGTGCTGCAAGTTGGGTGATGGAAATGAAGATCAGTTTGAAAGAGAGTTAAGAAATAGGAAGAGTATTGCAAAATCTCATGATAACAGATTATTCCCCTAACTACTAGTTAACTAGTTAGTTAGTTCACTAGTTAGTTAACGTAATCCACAAGCGAGCGACGCACACAAGCGAGCGACGCACCTTCGCCGCAACATGTATGTCTTTAAAGCTTTTCAAACCTCAACACCATTAATTTAGACAAATTAAAACTATAAATAAATAG